>JAODUG010004348.1:0-10641 GCA_027564795.1 Aphredoderus sayanus
CATATGATGTGCACTGCTGGCACAACAAGGTGTGTGTTTGAAACACAAGGACAACAATAGGGGTAAAAGGCACAAAAGAACTACATAAATACATAATTAATAAATTAAATAAATACACTCAGCAATGCCAATTGAAAAACACATAAATCATACACAATCGGATGGCGCCGCCATGTGGCCAAAAACAAGATTTCTGAGTACATTACGAGGGTTAAGATTAGGCCTAGTTGCATGCGCCTATTATTTCCTTACGTTAAAATGTCTTAAAACATCTGTGTGGGAAAAGTAGAAAGCACGTTTAGAATGTTGGACGTTTGGTCGACTTAAACCTTTCTGGTCATATCTGCTGCAACAACCAGTCAGAATGCGTTCTGCAGAAAACAAACGCTGTGATTGGTGGGAGCATCAGTTTTCAGGCGCCCTGTCTGTACGTTGTGAATGGACTGGGTGCCTGGAAACCGATGGGACGGCGTAATGTGTGCGCGCCCCAGTGTTCCCAGTCATTACCTCTCCAGAAAGCAGAGCGCTTGCGTAACGTGGTGAACACGGTAGAATTAATGTTGTTTCAAATATGTTTTATTGTAAAAGCTAAAATTCTAGAGCAGAGGCCGTCTTTTTCACTTTTCAAGGAGGAATAAGCCAGTCTTTTTTCATTCATTTCTAACGGACAGGGAGAAAGAGACCTTGCGGAGTAATGAGTCCAATGCCAGACGTCTCCTGAGAGTTCCTCTGGTTGTCTATAGCCTTTGTGAAATCCCGGAGTTTTGCTGTGCGAAATAGTATCTTCACAAAACCGCTTGCCGAAAAAGCGCTCCCTATTTGTCGTCGAATTAAAAGTTCAGATTGTACGCGCCGATCGCTCTATTTCAGCCTTTTGAAGTCGTCGGACTTGGAAAAAGTTTGTCCCTCCCCCCTCCTCAACTATGGCGACTGGTGAGCCTCACAGCCGGTCGGTCGACTTCGTGTTCCTTATCATGGGGGTGTTGTGTGCAGTGTCTCTTCCATGTTCGGCTCAGTACGGAGACCGGGGTATTTCCGTACCAGAACACGGCTTCTGCCAGCCCATCTCCATCCCGCTATGCACAGACATCGCCTACAACCAGACCATAATGCCCAACCTTCTGGGACACACCAACCAGGAGGACGCCGGGCTGGAGGTCCACCAGTTCTATCCTCTAGTCAAGGTCCAGTGCTCGGCGGACTTGAAGTTCTTCCTGTGCTCCATGTACGCGCCGGTGTGCACGGTGTTAGAGCAGGCTATTCCGCCGTGCAGGTCGCTGTGCGAGCGTGCTCGGCACGGCTGCGAGGCCCTTATGAACAAATTCGGCTTTCAGTGGCCGGAGCGGCTCCGGTGTGAGAACTTCCCCGTGCACGGCGCCGGGGAGATCTGCGTGGGACAAAACACCTCCGATTCCGGCAGCCCGACCGTGGCTGCCGCCCAGCACCCGCCCGAGGTCGTGACCCTTCGCCCACCGAACCACGGGCGGCCCAACCAGCACCCTCAGTATCACCAATTCTCCTGCCCACTCCACCTCCAGGTGCCATCCTATCTCGGCTACAGTTTCATGGGGGTAAAGGACTGCGGAGCCCCGTGTGAGCCCACCAGACCCAATGGCCTGATGTATTTCAGAGAGGAGGAGGTGAAATTCGGCCGCCTGTGGGTCGGGATCTGGTCCATCCTTTGCTGCGTCAGCACCCTGTTCACTGTACTTACTTACCTGGTGGACATGAGGCGGTTCCGGTACCCGGAAAGACCCATTATTTTCCTGTCGGGTTGTTACTTCATGGTAGCTGTAGCTTATTCCACGGGCTTTTTTCTAGAGGACAAAGTTGTGTGTATCGATAAGTTTAAAGAGGACGGTTACAGAACCGTGGCCCAGGGGACCAAAAAGGAAGGATGCACGATTCTTTTCATGATTCTGTACTTCTTCGGCATGGCCAGCTCCATCTGGTGGGTCATCTTGTCGCTTACCTGGTTCCTGTCCGCCGGGATGAAATGGGGACACGAGGCCATCGAGGCCAACTCGCAGTACTTCCACCTGGCCGCGTGGGCAGTGCCAGCCGTAAAAACCATTACCATCCTGGCCATGGGCCAGGTGGACGGGGATCTTCTCACTGGCGTGTGCTTCGTGGGAATCTTCAACGTGGACTCGCTCCGTGGCTTTGTCCTTGCTCCTCTCTTCGTCTACCTGTTCATTGGAACCTCGTTCCTGCTCGCCGGGTTTGTTTCGCTGTTCCGAATAAGAACCATCATGAAGCACGACGGCACTAAGACGGAGAAGCTAGAGAAACTGATGGTCCGTATCGGTGTGTTCAGCGTTCTGTACACGGTGCCCGCCACTATTGTGATCGCCTGTTATTTCTACGAGCAGGCTTTTCGGGATCAGTGGGAGAGAACCTGGCACATGCATACGTGCAAGCGCCTAGCAGTGCCATGTCCAGTGCACGACTTCGCACCCATGATGCCCGATTTCACAGTGTTTATGATCAAGTACCTAATGACTATGATAGTCGGGATTACCTCCGGGTTCTGGATCTGGTCCGGCAAGACGCTTCAATCATGGAGACGGTTCTATAAAAGACTTACCAACGGTAACCAGGGAGAGACGACAGTATAAATATGGGGGACATAGGTACAGTTGTTGACTAAGTTGTTGACTAAACTTTGAAAATATGCCATAAACAGCTTTAAGTCCGGTGGAGAGACAGTGACTCATTGAAGGGACAGTTTATTATTTTCTTTTTAGACAGCGTGTTACATGTGATAAGGGTTGAAAATGTCTATAGCCTATGTGGTCAGTTGTATTCTGACTATAATCTGAAACTTTTTCACGATAGAGGCTATATAGAATATTAAGAATGGGAGTGTGGTCTTGTGGCCAGCTAGAGATGTAGGCTACTCTAAATAATGTGTCCATTATTGAATGGCTACTGTAATTACCCCCCAAGTAATACTCAATTTGAATGTGTGGATGGTTGTCATATTTACCATGAAAAAGAGCATATTGTAAACTTGTCTCCAGCCTTTCATAGTCCTGTGGTTACTGACTAGATTTGTCTATAGCACACATACTATTGTAGTGTAGTTTTGTGTTTAAATTATGAAGATCATAAACTTCTTTCCTGTTATGAATTAAGAAGTCTTATTTTTGGTACATTGATCTCAAAGGCAGTTTAGAGTGTTGAGTGATGAGTAATCCTCTGTTGTAATGAAGACAAAACAGCCCTCTGTGTGTGTGTGTGTGTGTGTGTGTGTGTGTGTGTGTGTGTGTGGTCCCAAAAGTTGGATTCAATTCAAGAAGGCTTTTAGGAACCCTTGGAAATTCCTTTTTAAGAATCTGCCCAGACCTTTCATACTGGAAACAATCCTAAGTGTTTTCACTCGCTTCACATTGCAGTCAAGTAGCAGCTTTTAAACCATGAGTCATTTGGTGGAATCCTTTATCATCAGCCATTTACAGCAATAACAATTCAATGCATTCAAAAACTAATATTGATAATATATTTCATCCTCACCCTGCTTCACAATCAGCTTGACACCAGGAGATGCGCAGTACAACCATAGTACTCTACTGATTGTTCCTGGGAGCTGAAACTACTATTTCTGCTCCCTAATATTAGGATTTCACATCAGGATTTGCTACAGCAACACCTCATCACACTACTACGTCCACATGAATGTATGGACAGCCAAATGGACCATAACACCTCAGACCTGTAGCATACCATGCAATCAATGTCAAAATAAGCACAGATGAGACTTGGAGATGAACCGTGGATCAGACTGGCTGTATGTTGGTACCAGAGCAGACTAGCGAGGACAGCATTTTTTTTGAGAAAGCTTTGTTATTGACTGAAAATAGCCATTGTAGATAACTGTTCTGCAAAAGAATATATTTATGAAGATAATCATGTTTCCTTTTTCTTTTTACTTATATTTGAAAAAAAAAACATTTGTATGTACAGCTTCTCATAATAAAAGTGATTCATTTGTAATGTGTTCTGGATTATTTTCTATATGTTCACATATGATCAGACATTATATATATATATATATATATATATATATATATAACTAATAGTTATGTGTATTATAAATAATGTGTGTAATGACTTATATTTGAATTAATTGCCACAGCAGCAAAGGACATTAACTTTATATTGTTTCAATTTAGCAGCAATTGTTAATATTTCCTTCTTCAACTGTTAATTTATCCTTCTGTTTATTTTATACTATTATGTGTATTTGAAAAAACCTTTCTTTTTTTTAAATATTAAGGTTTAGTATGAGTTTTTAAACTAAACCTGACAAGCACTGTTTGTACTGAGACGATATCTCTGTCTACAACATGACATGTAAATACGTTTTGTATTTTTGAGTGTTTTGAGAATAATATTTTTAAAGACAGTTTGGAGTGAGTCAAAATCTTACTAGATGTTTTTCCCTTGTTAACAAAATAGAAAATATCTGTCAGCAAGCAAAGCCAGCAATGATGAGATTTAGGATATGGTGATATGTCGCCCTCTATGGATAGGGAGTTCTGTAGTCCTGAATTCAGGGAGACAATAAGACAAACCACTTTGGGATCCTGACATTCTGGGATTGTGACTATTAGACCAACGTTACATAGTCTATGGGAGTTCTATAAGAAAACAAGTAATTTATTTGGCAGATTTCGATCAATTTTAGTTTTTCTGTGTAATCCGTCAATCAATGAATCAATGAATCTATCAATCAATCAAAATGTGTAATTATAAAACCGGCAATTTATAAAAAAAATTAAGGTATTTAGAAATTATTTATTTTTTGCAAATGTCCCCTTATTACAATTTATATTATTTGCAATACATCTAGATTAACTGTCTCTGCCTTGCTCTACCATTAATAATAATGCCCACTGCATTCAAGGTCTAGAACACTGCAGCCTATTTTACTCAAGATTCAGAAGCCAGTATTGCAAAGACACACATTTGGACAATTGGCCTCAATTTAGGTAAAGATCAAATCATTGTCGGAATGTGTGAGTGTTGACTGTTGCTAGGTTTTCTATTTCATGGGCCAGAATGTCTGTGTTTCTGTTACTGTGACAACTACACACACACACACACACACATGCACACACATACATGCAAACAGACAAACTGGACTGTGAGCACCACTTTGAACCGTAGAGACTGGAGTTTATCAGGTAAGTGTCCAACATAACTAACTTTAAATTGTTAGCATTTTCTGTGATATCTATCTGTGAACAGCTAAAGTGAAGGACAGTTCAATGAAAGATACCACAAAAAGAATACAAAACCATGTTGAGATGTATTCGATCCGCTTAAGATCTACAATGTTCAGAGGAAGACAAATCTCTAAATTCCCTACATGGGCTGCTTCTGTCCCTCTATCCTTACAGTATTTTTTGTATTGTTATCTCTTCTTTCTCAGGAATACAATCTCCCTGAATAAAAATGATTTGTGAGAAGTTAACATTCTGTGTACTAACGGCTAAATCACTGTTTTATCAGAACTTGTTGGTAGCAGTTAGAGAAACAGCTAAATCAAGTCAAGTATATTTACAGTATAACCCCCTTTATCACATTATAATCTCAAAGGGCTGCACAGTAGCATTATGCAATAATTAAAATGTACTACAAAAAATAGAACATAATTTGTCATTTGTGCTCTGATCATTTACTGTATTACCTGGGAGATATACTTTAGAAACTAATAGATATTACAGAATAGTATGGTTCTAGGTCACTTTACTAGTGTTTGGTTTAGTGACTTAGCAGGCATATTATAATTGAGAATAAACCTTGTCAACATCATCCTATAGGTCTGTCACAGACGTGATATCATGAAGGAATTGTCCCTCTCCCTGTTGAGTAGGGGGTGTGGCCAATTGGTTTCCATCCACAAAGACAGTGGAGGACAAGATGGACGTGTGGATGTCTGCCTCACACCACAAGTACATCACGCACACAATGTGCATTACGTTCAAATGAATGATTCATTAAAGGCATAATGTGTGTGTAAAGTACAGTATTGTTTAATTTCATAAAAACACCTTTTTGGTAAAGGTATTTCCATATGCATTAATTACACAATGCATCACACTCAAGCAGAATTAGTGTTCTAACCACAAAATTCCTAGGGTGGAAGGAACTACATTTTGCATTTTACATCTACTCTAAATGTCTGAATACAGTTTCAACACATTATTTTACAAACCATAGCATTAGTTCTCTGGGACCTGTTTTTATTTCGGTGCACCCACTGTTGTCAAAAATGACTACCACTTCTCAACAATGTCAACAATGACTGCCACTATTCAGCAGTTACTTAGTAAGTAACTAGTAACTCATTTAGTTAGATTATTGTCCCATAGGGGAAATTATTTTCCACAGCCCTGCACATCACATATTCAACATCACTTTCACATCCAGCAACAGTACATAAAAGAGACAGCACACAATAGTAACACACAATATGACAACAGCAGAAAAACCAGACTTATTGTTTCCTCAGCGAGTTCTTTTGTTTAGTGCTGAAATGCCTGCGGGTAGCAGCCTTTTCCCAAAGCAAGCCCTTCTGCATCTCAGGGACTTGTACAGAGGGCATTGTGATAAAGTTGCAGCTGAGCGGATGTGTGATGTCCTGTGCTTTTGAGCTCCCAATACACGTGATTGCCTTACAATTGAACTCTGCAAGGTGGAGGAGACCTTTTATCTTGCCGGTGGTCTGGGTAATGTGTGTTAGTTCGTTGCCAAATAGCAGGAAGTTATATCTGTTTCTGCTAAATCAGACTAAAACAGCTATAAGTTTAGGGATCATCACAATACATGACACAAATGTTTGCTGTGTACAGGCCATAGTACATGCCAATCAATTCAAGGTGGAGTCAGCAGTGATGGAGAAAGATTGTTGATATTTTTATTGAAAACAAGGATACCTCTTCCTTCAATGCTATAGGGTGCTCCCTCAGAAGCTCCAATATATATGGTTCTAGCTTACTATGGCTGACACCACCTTTGACCAATAGGATTATTACATGTGGAGGTACCATGGCTCTGCACTTCGACTGTCAAATACTGGTCAGCTGTTTGCGGGGGCGGAGCCAGCTCTCCCTAAGACGTACAGCACTCGCAGAGGACCGCTGGTTCTCTACTCTCAGGTGTGATTACAGTATATGTGTGTGTGTGTGTGTGCACCTGCGATTGTTATCATAAACTCTTATGTAGCTCTTTACTGCCTTGTGTCTTCATTATCATTTCATTCTATGTACTTCTTCTCCCTATGCAGGACCTGGTGTGTATTGCAACCGCCTGCCATGCAGAGGCCAAAGACAAGAAGAGGCGGGTCTACCAGCAAACTGAACAGGAAGTTGAACAGCGGCTTAGCTCAGTCAGTGACCTGACCGAAGCCATCTATTACCGTAATAAGCAGGTAGGGTGACTCCTCTTCCCCTATCAATATGCATCTACACTGTTGTAGTTTCAATGGTTTTATTATTCTGCAACTCAGTTATGAATCACTTGTTGGACACCAAAGATTAAACTCATGGTGTACAGGTGAGATATCTCTGCAGGGGTTGATAGTGGATGAAGCTATGGTGCATGTGTACAGTATATACTCATAAGAACCAGGGTCTACCAGACCAGTCCTGTGGGCTAATAGGCCAGATCTCTACATCCTCCAGATCATTGCCTCCAGGGTTGCTCCATCCTTCCTCCCTCCTCTGCGATTGTGTCCTGTGCCAGAGACCCGTCCCATGACGCCTCCTCCCTTCCAGAGGCAGAGATCTGGGTTTCACGTAGTCCTCCAGACACCCAGGGTCTCTGGCCTATGTGCCCCACAGAGAGAGCATTCTCCCGGGACTATGGACAAACCAGCAGAGCCACCAGTCAGTCAGAATTACTGATAGAAATGCGTTCTTTTTTGTAATGCTGTTAAGCATTTGTTAACATCCTTGTCCTGCCAGCGAGAGGTGCCAAAGGTTCGGGGGATGTGTGATGTGACACGCGATGCTCGTGTGGGGACAGCAGGAAGAAGAATGGCTGGCGGGAGAGACCATTCACTGAGTTCAGACCATGGAACAGCTGCTGAGGGTGACTTGTCTTATATCATATGTATGAAGGTTCACTTTGACCAATTTCACAAATCTCAGTGGTTTTCAAAGAATTATTATTGTTTTATTTATTTATTGTTAACTTTGTTAATCAGGACAATCACTCCAATTCCCTGGTCTTTCAAAACACTAAAAAATACAAATAATAATGAAAGTATTTACATGTCATGTTGTAGTGCTTGTCAGAAGGTTTAGTTAAATAACCCATACTAAACCTTAATATTAAAAAAAAAATGTTTTGTTAAATACACAATAAATACAACATATCCTTTAGACTATTAGACTAATATTTATGGCCGCAACAAGTTTTTATATTGTTATGAGAACATTCCAGAGCACTTGGAGGGTCGGTTGAAAAAGGATGAACATTGGACACCCAGTCACCTGTCACATGTCACCTTCGGTGAAGGACACCTGCCTGACCAAAGCACAGACAGGATTGGTAAGTGAAGCAATATGTAAGGTAGTTTAGTGTTGATGAGACCTGATTGATGGGCAGTAGAAAGTGGGTTCTAACCTGTTGATTTCAGTTTATTTTGGATGAAAAAGACCAGTATAATTTGTATTTATATTCTTTGTTGTGTTTTCTGAAAAGCTAATTTTATTATCTTATTCAAATAAATCAATTACTATAGCAGACTGAAATACCATTGGCTTTGTTTATATCTGGATTTTGATGTTTTTATCAGTAGAACTATGCATACACATTAGAAAGAATCTATTAAAAATAGTTTATGCAAATACAAGTCGCATATTTAAGTCAAATTTCAGTTATTTTAAAATGAATTGAACATTTGAATTATGTTGGATTTGTTACATTGGGCCAAATATACAAGATTGAGAAATCTTCTTCTTCTCTTCCCAGAAAAGCTCCCCCCATCCAAAAGTTGAATGCAGAAGTGGCTATACATTATCACGTCTAGCTCTGCTAAATGCTCTCTGGTTGGCAGTTTCTGTCAGTATACATACATGCCCTTGTATTTATTTTAAATAAATCATTATGCAATTATCCAAGAAATGTACAGGGAGTACAGTTACTACAGTTTCTCAAAAATGTGTGTATGTAGGGAATTTAAAGTAGAGCTTGTTGGGAAACAAACTCGTAGGGTTGCTTGTTAAACTTCCTAACCACAAACTAATCTATTCAGTGGCATGAGTGTGGTGAGTGTGGTTCCTGGTGGATTTCAGCCATTAATAATAGCGTCTACACCATGATTACATCAGGCAAATGGCATTATATTTCCTAGGAAAAGCTTAACGTTGTTGGCAGGACTTGAACCTGCGCGGGAGACCCCAATGGATTTCAAATCCATCGCCTTAACCACTCGGCCACAACAACACACAAACTTGTATATATGTCATCATATTTAATCAACATTTTTCTCAAATAGCTATACATCAAAGAATTTCACCTTCACTGTTATTCTGCCATCAGTGAGGTCAAAGGATAACAATGCAGTGCAGGCTCTATTTCAGGTTTAGGATCTTGCTAAAGGGTGCTTGTGCTTGTATAGGGTTTAACCTGCTGTGTTCTGAGTAGGTGGGCATACTGTATGTATTATGTTTACTGTTATAGCCAGAAATCTGTGTGAACTCCCTACTTCTCTTCCCAGACAATTTCAAGTGAGCCTGAGGCACTGTACTTAGTAATATGATGTGAGCTATGCATTGTCATATTTGCTATTGTAACCTGAGGAATATACTGTACAATAACAGTCCAGTTGTTCCTACTGTCTCTAGATCTGTGCCTTGCTCCTCTCTGTCTGCGGCCCTTGGTGAGCACCCACTCTGGCACGGTAAGACTGACCTCAGATCATTGTTCTTCATCACTAAATAGAATCTGAATTGATTTGCAACCAACTAGTGACGTACACACGTCCATTGGAACACATGCTGCCGATACACTGTTATGTAGTGGCAGGGTTCAAACACACGCTGACCTAGATCAAGCCTGTAGCTTTGATAAGAAACCACACAGTGGTTTGGGTGCTCTGACCAGGAGGAGACTGCTGCCAGTGCTCCCATCACCCAGGAGAGGGCTGAGCGCACACGGCCTCTGCCTCCTATACCTGAGAACCAAGATGGAGGTCAGGACACAGGAGCAGCCCAGCCCCAGCCAGGAGGAAGGAAGATGAGACGAGGCATGCTGGCTGACAAAGACTGCATGATCCTGCTGGAGCTTGAGAGAGGTAGCTTGCACTCATATAGACTAAAGAAGGAGTTGCAACAGCAGGGGATGTAGCTCAGTGGTAGAGCGCATGCTTCGCATGTATGAGGTCCTGGGTTCAATCCCCAGCTTCTCCATATCCTTATGGGTCCCATTGAGGCAAATTATGTCAGCAAACACACAGCCTCGCGAGACCATCCTGATCTCCTGTGCTTCACCTTGATTTTGCAGCAAGAATCAGTCTGATGAGGCAAGCAAGCCCCTCAATTCAGTCTCTTATCCCTCGTAATGTCCTCTGGGTCAAACTGACCCAAATCACTAGCTCTTTGTGGCAGATAGAAGGCGCTAAACCTA
>JAODUG010004349.1:0-10640 GCA_027564795.1 Aphredoderus sayanus
GGTTTAGCGCCTTCTATCTGCCACAAAAGCTAGTGATTTGGGTCATTCTGACCCGGAGTACATTACGAGGGTTAAAAAATGTGACAGTGACAGACAACTATATTGATAGTTCTTACAGTGTTTTTGATGGCGAGTCTGGCAGGGCATCAGAGCGCTTGAGCAAAGCAATGGCTGCATGACTGCGCTCGTGGTTACGCAGACCTGTCAATGACATGAAGGTCCGCCCACATTCTTTACAAGTACAATCCTTCACTTCACTACATTTCCACAGCTTGTACGGTAATGGAGGAGGATGTGGCACGGTCAACGAATCCACTTCTGTCACACTCTGTGGGACGAGTTCCTCTGAAGTCTGGACATCCAGCAATTTCTCTTCACGCTTGCACTGTAGGACATAGAACATAGATAATGCTCACTTTACATTTCTACTTAAACATGAAATAATATAGAATGATGGGGTGAACGCTGACAAGGGTGGGTCACTTACATGAAGAGGTGAAATCTCCAATTGTTTCTCACTGCCTGTATTCGTCACCACATTTTCTCTCTTTCCACTCTGCTCGCTATGGCGCTCTAGATGACCACAGAGCTTCCCGATACTCTTGATTCTAGCATGGCAGTGGCCACACTTGTAAAGCTGTGAGCCTTTCACCAAGGTAAAGTCTGCCTTGATGTCCGACTTGTGAACACTAGTGTAGTGGACACTAAGCAGCCGAAGCGATTTAAACCGCAACTTGCAATTTACGCACTGAGCCTGTGGAGCTTTGAGCATTTCCGTGTACTTGTTGTCTTTACATGTAGTCTTCTTTTGCATATAAAGAGGAACATAGTGTTTTTTGAATGCAGCTGAGCCATGTCTTCTCCTGTAGTGCCCAGACAGGTACCTTGTAAACTTTGATGAATAAGAACACAGTTGACACTTGTAGATTATGCTGTTGTTTTTGGTTGCAGGCGTCTTTCGTTTAAATACTGGTACATAGTAAGTGAGAAAGGCCATCTTTCCATGTTGCCGGTTATAATGCTTGGCAAGATACTTTTGAAAGGGAGATGAATAAGAACACAGGGCACACTTGAATACACCATTCCTCTCTTCACTACATGCATTTTTGTGGTAAATATTTAAATGGCGAGTGAGGTCAAGTTTGGTTTTGCAGGAGAATCTACAGAAATTACATTTCATTGCGGCAGCTTTTGGTTTTTTGAAAACAGCTTTTAATATTGAGCCCTGCATGCTGTTGTACCCTGACAAGGAGGTATTTTTAGTTACTGATGAATGTTTTGGAAGTGGTTTGAGCAAATTTGGTTGAGATTGATTATGGTCCTGCTCATAGTGTCCTCTTAATGTTTTCAATGACATACAGGCAACTGGGCAGATTTTGCATCTGTATCCACCAAATCTAAATGTATCAGTAGGTCCTTTTTGGTTCCCAGGCTCATTTAAATTGGGCAGCTCTACCTCATCAGTTTGAAGCTTTTCTGCCCTGGCTACGAAAGAGGGATGCTTCATTTGGCAGTGGGTAAGAACTCCATGTTGAGTTGTATTCACATAAGTACAGCATTTACATTTGTACACAGGGATGCGTCTCAGTTCTTCCTCCGGTTCCACTTCTTTGTCTAAATCTGAACATTTAGTGTAGCAATCTGGGTGCTTCATTCCATAATGAACGAGAAGACCATGTTCGGTAGAAAAAAGCATAGAACATATAAGGCACTTATAGACAGAGGTGGCAGTTGAATTTTCTGCTTCTGTTTCAAAGTCAATCGGCGCCTGAAAACTGTTAAATGTTTGTGGCAACTCCTGTTGGACATCTTCTGCTTCTTCCTTGCTGTTCACACTAAGCACATTGCTACCGATTACATCAAGGACTGATCCATCTTCTTTTACAGACCAAGGATGAACAACATGGTAATGACGTGCAATAGACTGCACTGAACGTCCTTTGTAGGAACACGCTCGACAAGGAAAGATCTTCTTTTTATTCTTTTTAAGTACTTGAGATAGGGACGTTTTAAGATTGCCTTGAGTTTGAATTCTCATCTTTTTGGAGGATGAACCTTTCAGACCTACATGCAACCGTGCCTTTATATGCTCAATGCTAATTTTACGAGATTCATGTCGTTTCTGGCAGTGCTGATGAACTTTTGTTGCGGTTTTGCTGGAATAAACACACCACTCGCAGTGATAACCTGCCGGTAGCATTCCAGCATCAAAGGCCATTTGCAAAACATCTCTAGTGGTGTGTTTGCTATTATGGATTTTATGCAAATGCCTTTTTAAGAGATACACATGTGGAGATTCGTATGTGCATTTCTGGCAATTGAGTAACCTCAATTTTGCAGTTTCCTTTGAGGATGATTTTCTATGAGGACTAGACTTTTCAGTTTCATTTTCGATTTGATCAAGGGCCATCTGCTTGAGTGCTGGTTCCGAACTTGCATCCTGATGAGATTTCCTTATTTGATCATGAGTCTTAGAAGAATACCCAATGATTTGAGAGGAATCAGCCTCAATTGTAGGATGTTTCTGTCTTATATGATCCATCACCCTATTCAAAGACTTGTGCCTATAGTTGCACATGAAGCAAAATAACATGCTCTCGTCACCTTTATCAATAAGTGGAAGTGGCAGACCAGAATTAAAACATTTTCTTCTCCGAGATTTATCAGCTTTTATTTGGCCACGAATGACTGCAGTATATCTGAACACCCTAGCAGCTGTCCGTTTAAGACCAGGGTGGTTGCTGATTTGATGAGTCAATACTCCTTTTATAGATGGGTGTCCAAAGTTGCACTTCTGACAGTAAAATAGGTTTTCTGGACGCTCATAAGCACCAGAACGAGATGCCAGTGTATCAGTTGTTGCCTTGTCTTCATGCAGAGATTTGATGTTTTCACTATCTACTAAATGTTTTGGAAAATTCGAATAACTTGTAGGTTGTTTTGAGGTTTCGCCTTGATTTTCAGCTTTCCGTTTCTGCACCTGAGCATTATATGCCATGGTTTCTTCAATGGTAAAATGTTGCATGTGTTTTGCACTTTGATGACCAATAATACCTCTGGCAGTGTTATTGGTATAATCACAAACCTGGCAGTAAAACTTTGTGAAAGAAGTGGTGTCATTTTTCGTAGGTGAAACAGTGGACATCTTGGCAGTACACTGGACGTCTGCAGCAGAAATATGCATTTCCGCAGATGTTCTTTTCAGAATACCAAGTTGAGTGTCTGGATGTCTAAAATTAACATGTCTGTCTTTGTCTTGGTCTTCCGCTTCAATACCTAATGAATTAAGTGAGTTGATTGAAGATTCTCCACCCTCAAGTTTGGATAACTTATTTTGGTTCGATTCAATATCCAAGTCCAGTATTTTTTCTTTTTCTGGTGACACCTCAAGTCTAACACATATGTCCTTTGGAGACATTTTGTGCGTCTTTTTGTGGGAAACTTCCTCAAAATCACCTGTGTTAGGATATGATGAACTCTCAGTTGAAAGTGTTGGCGCAATGCCTGATGAAACGCAATGTGACTGTTTGATTTTATCAAGTGTCACTCCAGCTTTAGGGTGGGTTTTTTGATGGTGGACTAACATAGCAACTGCTGACTTAGAACTGAAAGTGCAGTTCGTACATTGGTACAAATCCACATTCATTCCTATTAATGTGGGACTTTGAGGTGAGACTGTCATTTTCATTGTACTGAGTGTTGAGTACTGAGTGTCAGATCTTGATGACTCCATGCCCCTCATTACAGAATACCTATAGTACATCAGGGAATTAACTATCCTATATTTTGGATGTTTTTCTTGGTAATGCTCTTTCAAAGATTGACAAAGGTCTGTTGTAAATGGACAGACAAAGCATTTATAAACCAATTCAAGCTCACGTGATTCCTTAGTGAAAATGTCTGGGGTGCCAGGGTGGCTATCTGTATTGTGCTTCTTGAGGGTATGTGCATCAGAAAACTCAACTGGACATTTTAGACATCGGAATGTAGCACTCTGATCCTTCGGATCCTGAATGTATCTCCAGTTACACCTGATGTAAGGGTGGACATCCTCATAATGGGTAACCATGCCATGGCTGTCCACGTTAGTGTAATCACAGTGTTTACAATGGTAAGTCTTTGGGCGGTCTGTATTTGCCAGATGAGCTTTACTATTCATTTCAGTACAAGTAACTTTGCATTCTTCTTCGCTGTCACTAAAGTCAATAAGAAAGTTAGAGCTCTGTGATACTTTTGATTTAATTGTTGTCATTTCTGCTTGTGCCAGATCTCTCTTATACTTTTTTGCAGGTGGACTTACAGAGCTATCAGGTACAGTACAGGTTCGCTTGCTGAATCTGGATAGAAATGGTTCTTTTAACAAATTATCATGTAGGTCAGGTTTAGAAGATATACGGTCAGTGGTGTAATTGGGGTCAGTCCACAGAAGATAGTGGTTGCCATGTTTGGGCAGGTCGTTTGAAGAGGTGGCAGTGATTTTTAACACCCCGTTATTATTTGGCTTGGAGCTTGAAGGACATTCCTGCAAAAATAGTGTTCCTTTAGCATCATTTGGCAATGTTGGTTCCTTAGTTGATTTTATCTTCACTGCTGGAGATGTCACATTTGATACAGATGTCGTCAGGTAATCGGTTATCTTTCCTGATTGCTTCAGGTAACTTCTCAGGTCCTTCAATATTGGTTTTGAGGTGGCCTTGAGTGTAGAGGAACTCATTTTTGCCTTTTGCTTATGTTGTGGTGACGGTGATGCAAAATCATCATCTGAATTGGCACTGTTGAGGCTTGATTCTGTGTTACTTCTGGGAGATGCTAAACCAACACCATGGAGAGCGTCGTGTAGAATGTGCCCATGTGCATTGCTGACATGGTCCAATAGGGCAGGCTTGGATTTGAGGATGAGAACACAGTGACTACACTGGAACGAATGATTTAGAGACTGGTGAGAAGAAACTTCCTTATAGGTCAGGTTTCCAGTAGAGTGCTTTGAATCTGTAATAAAAGAAAAAAATAAACTCACTCACAGAGCAAATTATGGTCTACTGGTATTGCACATGTGGTAAGTATCATATCATCAATGTTAAAGTGGAATTATGAAAGCTCTGTATTTTTAAAGCTCATGCTGTTTGCATCATCCATTGTATTTGAATATGCATTTAATGCAAACAATTTGGTTGAGTGCAGATGTATTACAAATGTATGTGATGAGGTCTATATTTGCTCTAAGCCTTTAACAAAGTGAAAACTTGGGTTAAACCCAACATACCGTTCTGCATCTCTTCATGTAGATCTAAAATCATAGTTCTGGTCAGAAATGATTAGACACCTGAGGGTTTATTGCAGAGCAGATATATATTTCATTATGCAATTTATAAATAACTCCAGAACATAAAAAAAACACATACATATTGAAGTTACAACCACGAATGTTAAAACTACAGCGTAGCTACAAAACAATCAAAGTATTGTCATAGCTCACTGTATACATACAGTGTGAATAAACCGTAAGAAATGATAAAAACAAACCCAATTAATGACAACAACAAGAAAGTATAATTAAATGTTTTTTTCTATGTGAATTACAAGCGAGTTGGTTCTAACAGAACTACTATTAGTAGTAAGATGTCTTCTTCCAGTGTAAGGAAGTAAAACATGGAGTAACGTACTTAACGGGACTTCCAACTTGCAAAGCATATTGAAACTAAACAGCTTTATAGCTTAATGCATACACGCATACATATACGTACGCTGCTATACGCCCATAAAAGTGGTTTCCGACATTAGGAAAGACAGATCACCAACGTATAAACAGAACGGATCTTACCATTTTCCCGCGATTGCTGCGCTTTCGACAGTGCTGTCCGACCTGCTTCCGCTTTGGTAAAAGCGCTCCTGCTACTTCACGATCGTTTCCGTCTAAGGGTATTTAGCATTAAAAACAAGTGAAAAACAAACAACAACTGATATTTCATAAATACTTACACTGTAGGTGATTAAAAAGCATACAATGACTGATCTGATAGTCAACCAGTTAGAAAACACCTCATTCGCGATTTTCTTTCATGTAATGATAAACGAACCTTAATAATACTTGAATGAATGAATATAGTTGTATTAACCTTCAACCACATTTTGTCCAATCATTGCTAAACAATTTGCAGTGTAAATTACCTTAAATATACTATATGTCGATAACAATAACCAGGACCATCTATACATATTTAGTGGAGTTTTTTTGTTATTCTTTATTTAATAGACTAGAAGTACAATAATTTTTATCAACGTGAGCGTTTATTTGCATTTTAATGTTCTTGGTTGTTGTTTCAACCGGAGTAGTTTCTCAGATGCACCGGAGAACGCAGTAGATTCAACATCCATAAGTGAATGAGAGCGATACATTTATTATTTTATGTTGGTGGCATCGTCTTTAATTCCGCATTGCTGTACGTTTTAACACTTCTAATAGCATAATATATATTAGGAGAGGTGTGCCTATATTTATAGTATTTTAATGCATACGAGTCAACATAACCTTCCATGCTGACACTCTTTTCTCTCTCGGGGGAGCGTTCAGTGGACTGAACGTTTGCTACGATCGGTAATCGGTAAAATTATTTTACTATTATTTAGTGCGCTACAGCACCGACAAATGTGGTTCTACCATCATATTGTACCTACAGCTGAAACACATTAATCGACAGCAAATAGCACAAAGGATTTCTTTGTTGTTGTTAGCCATGAACGTGTTCACCTCTACACAGCTCAACTCCTCCCTATGTTATAAGCTGGCGTCGTCCACTACATTCACTTTCCTTTAACATAGGAAAGTTCTACACTACATTCTCTCTCTTTTTCTCTCTTTTTCTCTCTTTCGGTCACTCAGTCAGTCACACACAAACCCACCACCCTCTACAATAGGTGCGCAAAAGGAACACCAATTGTCAGCAAAATAGCCCTATTATGAGTGCCACATGTCATTGTTCGACCGTTGCATTCGACTGAGATGTGCCTTATTTCAGATGTGACAGTGGTGGGAAAAGGTTAACTGACATCAGACACCATGTTGACCAGCCAGCTTAATTCGAAGGTTTTGACGAGGTTATACCGTGGGGCCTGCTTCTCCCACCTCCCTGGTCTCTCTAGCTGCGCTTTCCACAATGAAAGAAGGACAAGACATTGGCCCAAGCCGAGGAACATCTTTTCATGTAGAAAGACCGTGTTCCGTCCACCATTCGGACTACAGGGAGCTGAAGAATCCAGAAGAGCATTTGGCTTGTCAGCTGCTGCTGTTGTGAATTCAGCACCAGCTGTGGTCCAGCCATACCTCAGGTTGATGAGACTGGATAAACCCATTGGTTTGTATGGTTTATTTATACAGCTGTTTGGTGCACGCAAACACAATCAAGTAATTTCTACATGATCATGACATGACAAGGACATTAACCCTCCTGCTGTCCTATGGGTCAAAATGACCCGGTGCACGCCAACCACAACACGGACATATGACATTCCGCGGTTGGCTCCCTCTGCTGGTAGTCTGCAGAAATGCCTTAGGATGGCAGCGAGGGTTAAAGCAGACACTAATTGGTGAAATCCCTTTTGAGTGATAGATTTAATTGGAAACCATAGAAACCATGTGGTGATAGACCTGCTTCTCAATCCATAAATCTTAATAATGACCCGAGGGGAAGATAAATAGTACAAGATATCCACACAATCCACACGTTAAGTAGCAAATACACAATTAGTAACTCAGTCAAGATAGTAAGACAGAGAAGATATAGGGTATTCTTCCCTTTGACATTTAGTCAAGTCTGGCTTGTGGTGTTCTCTGTGTGTTGTGTGATGTAGGGACATGGCTGTTGTACCTGCCTTGCACCTGGAGTATTGGTCTGGCTGCAGACCCCGGGTGCCTCCCAGATCTGGGCATGCTTGCCCTGTTTGGCACGGGGGCACTGCTGATGAGAGGAGCAGGCTGCACAATCAATGACATGTGGGACAAGGACTTTGATAAGAAGGTAACCAACCAAGCCAAACCAAACTAAAACAAAGACACTCCCATGGCATTCGGCTGTGCTGCAAATCACTCGACTACAGAAACTGAAAGGTGGGGCTGATATACTGTATGCATCTACTCTGCAACCAGATAGAAGGAGCTAAACCTAATTCTACAGCTTACACAGACATATGATGTGCACTGCTGGTGTGAGTTTGAAACCCGAGGACAACAGGAGGATTAAAAGGCACAATAAAACAAACAAATACATAAAGAAATAATTAATAAAGAAATAAATACACACAGCACTGACAATAAAGAGATCTACACAATCAGACAAAATCAGGTGGCGCTATCTGGTGGCACAATAAGATATGATAAGGACAACAGGAGGGATTACTGGATTGTCATGTCAACTAATACATTTACAACATGGATATTCATCTAACTTAGTTATACTTACTTACTTGTATACCTAAGACAGGCGCCTTAGTTCCATGTGTAGATTGTTTAACCCTTACAATATAGTGTTGAACCACCAGGCAGTGCCATCTGATTGTGTATGATTGTATGGTTCTTTTTATTGTCATTGCTGTGTGTATTTATTTATTTATTTATTAATTATTTCTTTATGAATTTGTGTTGTTTTTTTGTGCCTTTTAAATCCTGTTGTCTTCGGGTTTGAAACACCCACCTTGTTGTGCCAGCAGTGCACATCATATGTCTGTGTAAGCTGTAAAATTAGGTTTAGCGCCACAAAAGCTAGTGATTTGGGTCATTTTGACCCTAAAGACATCACAAGGGATATTCATAAAACATGCAGTTTAAACATGCACATTAGATTCTTAAACAAAATGCCTTGCCTAATCTTTTTGCTTTATAAGTCCATGATCTTGTTTAATGATTAGTGTTGAAACACCAAAAACATAGCTGACTGAAATTAAAATTATTGTGCTGTAGCTTGACCCATATTGTTACAGTTTAGGCTAAAGTAATAATTTAAGTGCGGGAGGTTCTTGTGTTAGACCATAAATCCAAATCATATTTCTTATCATATTTCTAATCCTATTTACAGAGTATAAATCATTTAATTGTGGGAGGATGTTGTGTTTGAGCATTAATCCAAATCACATTTCTTATCATATTTCTAATACTATTAACAAAGTATATGTCATTTAACTGTGGGAGGTTATGTTTCTGCAGGTATCTAGGACAGCCACTAGACCCATTGCCTCTGGGGAGATCTCTCAGACTCAGGCTCTGCTCTTCCTGGGGGGACAGCTGTCACTGGCCCTGGGGGTTCTGCTGTGTCTCAACTATTACAGGTATGCAGTCAGTGTCAGTATACAACTGAATTGCTACTAGTATGTGATTTCATTATTATTTACTTTCCATGTGTGAAGAGAGGAACTGTGTGTACCTGTATACTCAATAATCTCCTAAAGTATCTTGCTAAACAGTATAAGAGGCAACATGGATAGGTTTGGCAGATAAAATCAGCTAAACAAATTAAGCCAGCCAAAAGAAATCATCGATTGAGGACGTTTTACTAAAAGGTACATCCCTTGCGTCCTCATTAAAAGCAAAACAAAAAATGAACCTCATAAATTCTCAATATCCCATAACTCACACAACAATGTCTGTCCTCCAAGTCAGTAATTATTATTCCTGTCAGCAGCACACTATTTATTTTTATTCTTTACAGTAGCACTTTGTGTTGTGTGTACAGACTACGAGACACACAGATGTAGAGTTTAAGGTGAAGTCAGAGGGGAATATTATTTGAACTCGATCAAAACAAAAACACCTCTACTTTTAATGCCATATAAATGTGCTCCTATTTACAGAGCCAGGGCTGTGTAGAAACACCAGATAAAGCTTTCAGCACTCAAGCACACGAGAAGATAGTCTCTGAATTTGAGAAATAATTGTATCTTGCTGACTCTACCTTTTAACCCTCGTAATGTACTCAGAAATATCATATTTGGCCACACGGCGGCGCCACCTGATAGTGGATGATTTGGGTGTTTTGCAATTGTCATTGCTGTGTGTATTTATTCTTTAATAATTATTTATTTATGTATTTATGTTGTTTTATGTGCCTTTTAACCCTCCTGTTGTCCTCTTGTTTCAAAGTCACACCTTGTTCTGCCAGCAGTACACATCATATGTGTGTGTAAGCTGTAGAATTAGGTTTAGCGCCCTCTATCTGCCACAAAGAGCTAGTGGTTTGAGTCATTACGGGGGTTAATATTTAGATTAGTGTAAACCCTACCTTATGTGTCTCTAGGCATTACCGTATGTGTCCTGCTCTTTGTGCATGTTCACAGCATCGCTCTTGGTGCTGCGTCACTGTCGCTCGTTGTGACGTACCCGCTGATGAAGAGAATCACCTATTGGCCTCAGCTTGTGTTGGGTAACACCTCTAGCATGGATATCTTGCAGTGATAGTTGTGTGTGTGTGTGTGTGTGTTTATAACCCTCCTGTTGTCCTCAAGTTTCATACGCTTTGCCAGAAGATGGCGCCATCTGATTGTGTGGTTCTTTTTATTGTCCTTGCTTGTAGTCATTCCTGTTGTCCTTGTGTTTCAAACACACACCTTGTTGTGCCAGCAGTGCACATCATGTGTGTGTAAGCTGTAGAATT
>JAODUG010004350.1:0-10640 GCA_027564795.1 Aphredoderus sayanus
ACACACACACACACACACACACACACACACACACACACACACACACACACACACACACACACACACACACAAATGCAAACACACTCAATGTTTGTTATGTCGTCAGAGTGATATTGTTTTGTGAACCAGCCCTCATGCAGAGTGTCTGATCAACTTCCACTGCGATAGTGTGTGCGTTCGTCTAAGTGGTGCACAGCAGCAGACACTGTTTGTGTCTGCTGCTGTCTTTGGTGGTGCCTGTGTTATGGGGAGGTTAAAGAGGCTTGTTCTAACAGTCTGGAAACATACTAGTATTTGCTTGATGACTGAAACATAAACAGCATAGGATTACACACACATACACTGGGCTGTTTTATGTCCTACAACATTAGTTCCTCAGCCAGTCCCAGGCATGGGGTGTTTTTATCCTAACATGGAGCTGTTGCATGGTTACAACAATGTGGCTCTGATTAATTTCATAAGCACTTTGGCCTTTAAGGCATCAGTTGAACTCAGTGGGGACCTCAGATTTTGGGAGCTTACCATATTTTTACTTTCTGGACCTGTCGGGCGTCGTAGGCAGAGCATTTGGAAGCCTCCGAGATCTTTGGCATATGGCGTTAAACACAAACACACACACACACACACACACAGCCACACACACACACAAATGTAATTGTTATAACTTAGTTATGTGCATTTCTCTGTGCTGTGTTTTTCACATGAGACCGTGAGGGTGCTGGTCAAATGTGGGGCCAGATAAAACTAAAACAAGAGTGATTTGCACTGCAGCTGTTACAGTAACTTACCTTATGTGGGATGCACAAAAAAGAGCAATGAGAGATTTGAGTGCTGGTGACCACCGATGTAAACAAATCTGCCTATAGTACAAGTATCAACAGAAACCCAGCCTGGCTGAAGTAAACCCCCACTGTCATAACTCCATGGTCGGGCCTTGCTCAGCGTGCAGGCTCCTGACCAGACCTGGGCCTGGAGTGTTGACTGGACCCAGAGGACTATATTCTCTCACACAGAGACAACGTCAAGGCAGACATGAGAGGGAGGTAGAGTGGGAGCTGGTCTAAACCTTGTAGTGTGTGTGTGTGTGTGTGTGTATGCGTGCGCACCAGGGTTGTTTGCAGATACAGCTGCTGGCAGTGTACGAGCAGCTGTATCTCTGGGAGCTATCCCAGGCATGATGTCATCACCAGGCAGACCAAGGAGCTGCACTAATCTGTGACTCTAGCTCTTCATGAGAGAGGACCAGGCACCTATGCTCTGTGTGTGTGTGTGTGTGTGTGTGTGTGTGTGTGTGTGTGTGTATGTGTGTGTGTGGTTATGGTTGTTATCGTGTATATATGTCTGGTGTGTGTCAGTTACACTCCTGGGCTGATGCATGGTAATGTGCCACACAAATACCATATCAGTCACACTGTGAGGCCATGTCATATTGTGAGGCCAAAGTGTGTATGTGTGTGTGTTAGAGAGAGAGAGAGAGAGAGAGAGAGAGAGAGAGAGAGAGAGAGAGAGTCTGTGAGGGTGTGTATGTGTGCGTGTGTGTGTGTGTGTGTGTGTGTGAGAGAGAGAGGGAGACTGATTGAGGGTGTGTGTGCATGCGTGTGTGTGTGTGTGCGTGCGTGCGTGCGCGCGTGTGTGTGGCTGGGTGTGTGTGTGTGTGTGTGTGTGTGTGTGCGTGTGTGTGTGTGCGTGTGCATTTAGCGAAGTAATCAGGCCAGGCCACTGAAACGTTCCTCTCTCTCTATCTGTCTCTCCTTCTATGTCTGTCTATGTCATTGAGATGAAATATGATACCAACTTCTTGTCGCTGTTTTCTATTTCAAGGTTGTGAGTGCAGACAGCCAGACATTCTGACAGACTGAAAGACAGACAGGCGGACCGACCGGCCGACTGACCGACACACATACTGACAGACAGGCACGCAGGTTACAGGAGGTGAACGATCGTTTGATCTGTTCGTGGACTGGAAACCGTCAACGTCTGTTCTGTCACCAGCGTCGGGCTGCTAGCTAAGACGTATGGAGCCCAAGCGTGATGCTTTCCATGTTACAGTTACTTACGCTTGACAGGTGAGGGGAAGGAGGGGGCAGAGTCGCAGGAGAGTCTGAGAAAGAGGAATCATTGAAGTGCTAGCCAGTGTTTATGTTTGTGTCTGGGTCTCTCACTCTCTTTTCCCTCAAAAGTCACAACAGCAAGCGACCGCTATGTATGTACCTTCTCTCTCTGGCTACCTCTTTCTCTCTCTGTGTGTCTCTCTCGTACCCTCTCTCCATCCCCTCACGTTGTCTCACTACCTGTCTTGTTTGTTAGGGCTCTCCCTGGACGAAACGCTCTTCGTCAAGCCCAATTGAACGCTGTCCGTGCCTTCTCACGGCCTGTCTCCCTCCCAGCTCCACTCTCTCTCTACACCTGCCAGGCTTTCCACCTACCTCTGCATTCTCAGTGGCCGTCTGTGTTTGTGCTCCAGTCTGGCCCTGTGGCGTGTCCGTCTGGACTCCGAGAGGGAGTCAATTCCCGGGAGGAGGAGGCAGGAGACCCAGGGAGGAAGACAGAAACAAAGTCTGTGGCGCATACTTTGTCTCTTTCTGTTGAAGCGCCAAGGTGCGGACGTTATGGTTTATCTGGAGAGGGGTTCCAAGTGCATTTATAACAGACACACATACATGTTGGTGTACGCTCTTAATGCAAATCCACTGTGCGAATTCTAATGTATACATAGTTTATTAGTATTAGTTTCCATTAGCACTGTGAAGGGGAATATGGATGCACCATGGTTCTCTCTCTCTCTCTCTCTCTCTCTCTCTCTCTCTCTCTCTCTCTCTCTCTCTCTCTCTCTCTCTATCTGTGTATCTCTCTCTATCTGTCTCTCTCAGTGCATGTACCATGTCTAAATACCAGCTTGTTTGTGAATCTAATGAATCCTCACTACAGGTTTCACATGTCAGCAGGGAGCTCTGTTTTCAGGAGATACGTTTCAGATAACCGCCCTATCCCCTGCCTCCCTCTCTTCCCATAGCCGACACATTAGCACTCTCACTGCTGGCCCAGCCCTCGCCTTGTACAACCCCAAGGCAGTCAGCTTCACTGTGACGGTCATACGGTACCACTAAAACATTCCACAGAAGGCTACAAAACAGATTTCATAAAGCAGATTTTACACAAGCACACAAATGTGTTTATCTCAGTGAAAATAACAAGATTGTCACCAGTCATTTATTGATAACTTATACATACTAATACTATTCACAAAACAAATACTATTCACACCCCTGACCAAAACCTTTGATGTCAGCGTGATTCAGTTATTTACCAAGAACAATACCATAGCCTTGGTAACCCACATTTTAAAAACCGTCTTAAGCTGTTCTAGTTGAGGTGCACCGTCAATGTCAGCAGGTTCCCACGCAACCTGTACTAGTTGAGAATTGTATTACAGGAAGACAAACAGACAGCAACTGAGCATTGTAGAGGAATCCTTATTTCACAAGAATCTTCACTTTAGAGACGTGTACTGTAATTACAAAATACGGTGCCTCTTGCATTGGGGATTGGAAAAGCATGTCCTCCTGAAGCAATTTATCATATGTGACATCATAAAAGGCTTTGACTGATTGGTATACATCATAGTAAAAGATGCATACTTGCATTTAAATCTACCCTTGGTGGTACCACTTTACAATAAACTACCCTTATAAAGGATTTATAAATGGTTTATAATTAGGCAATAAATTAGATTGTAAACACTTTGTTTAATAACAGTTTTCCCAGTTTTCCCTTGCCAAACAGTTTTCACTATTTTGCAAGCTCTAGTTACTGATATCTATTATGTTAAATTTCAGCTCTTGCTATCTTGCACTATACAAATTATGCTAGGTTTCAGTCAGACTTTACCCCCAGCAGAGTACTGATCAGATGCCAGAGTTAACTTAATAAGATGTATTCCTCAATGAGAGGAAGACTGAGAATCGTTATTTTATGTGTAAGGAAACATCAGGCTTGACTTTAACTCTGCTATTCAAATGTGTTAACAATTAACATAGACACATTAATACTGCATATAATGCATATAAATGGGATGGGACATTTTATTCAAGGTTAATGTATTGCAACTCTTTAAGCAGTTACAGATGTTTGTAACTCATAAATAAACGGTCATACATTTGAGATGCCAAGATAGATAATTACGGATGGGGGAAATCAACTAAGTGAACAACAGATGCTAAGTATGCTAGCTAATGGAGAAGACAAAGTAAGCTATTTACTCAATCCGAGGCTTAGCAATACAGCTACAAATGGGCTCTAACGTGTTATAACAGTGTATAAATTATTTATAAAGAGTTCATAACCTGGTATTAGTAAACTTAGTATAAACCATTAATAAACCCTAGGCTTATTGTATAGTGGTACCAAATGGTTTAAATGGAAACTTCTCAAATACAGTTAACACGTCAAGTTAACAAGTCAAGTACTAAGTAGAAAAGCACATTTGAAATGTTGCGCTATTGGTATGAGACAAAATCCATTGTGTATGTAGAAGGGTTTCTGCCATACTTATCATTACAGTAAATTATTGTCCCAAACAGAAATGAACAGAATTCCCCACGTGATTATTTAAACTTTGGGAGTTTTGCTCAAGTTCTCAGTACTGAGAAAGCAAAGACATTTGAAGAAACAGATGACCGTAGGGTTTGCACGTTTCGTCCTCCCCTGCACCAGCTGCAGGCATCTATTTAGTCTTTTTACATGAACTCGCAAATGAGCACTGGTCTATCTCCCCGCCTCCGCTTCACCACGCCTGTTCTGAGCAGTCTTAGAGGGATTCCCGTCTATCTGTGTGCCCCCCCCCCCCTCCCCACTTGTGGTGTGTTCTGCTTACATAGCGGTCGGTCTGTGAGTGAACATGAGTAAGTTACACACTGCGGCGGAGGCTTGCTCACACTTGATCTTTATGCTCTCCCTGGTGTGAATCCATATGTAAAAGACCCCTGTCATGTCTTGCTCCTAAGGTAAACACAATGTAGCAAAGAAAAGCAGTTTTGCTTCTGCAGAAGTGAAACTACTTGAAAGCCTGTCAAGCGAAGTATATTTACACAGCCATTAATTACATTACAGTCTTAATATATGATCATAGCAATTGCTATTATATATAATAATATTTAATAATAACAATATCATATGGTATTGATATGTATATACTGTAAGTAATAAAGAAGTGTTTGAGTAGTAATATACTGTATAATACTGTATGTTTTGCACAAAATACTAACTGTACTAAATATCTGCTAATATGTAAGTGCACTAAAATCCATCTAGCCAGTATGTGACACCACAATGTTCCCTGTGGCCTGATAATGAGAAGGGGGACCCAAAGCACGGAGGTCTCCGCACTCGGTGGAACACGTTAGCACGCACACCCCCCACGCAGTGTGCGAGGGTGGGCACACTCCCATCTCGGTTGGAGGGGTATTCTTACGTACGCTGCAAGGGGGGAAAACGCAAAAGTGGAAAACCCTCACATGAACATGCCTGAGCGCTCTGCAGTCATTAGCTGTGGTTTCGTGTACGGGGCCGGGGGGGCGTTGAAGGCGCTTGTGGTCTTTGTCGCTGTTCAAGGTCTGCTGTTGTCTCTCTGCAACCCAGTGCACACCCTTGCCTCTGTGTGTGTGTGTGTGTGTGTGTGAGACCAAAACCGTTTACCGTTAGTAAAGGAAAATACTTTTTGCCGCAAAATGTGCTGTTTCCAAACATCAGAAGCTTATAAAAATAATAAACACATAAATCCCTGTTTGATACACCACAATGACAAGCAAGACAATTTCCATATTCCAAATCTGCCACTATGTTTTTATAGTTCCAGAGAGTATAGTAGTGTAAGACACACACACATACACGCACAAACACACACACACACACACACACACACACACACACACACACACACACACACACACAAGGTAGCAAAAGGCTCTGTATGAAAGAACCTGGCCTTGACAGTGATCCATGTTGAGGCGCCAGGCCTCAGGCAGCTGGCCTGGGTCTCAGGCGGAGGGCATGGGGCCTTCGCCTGTAACTGTGCCGTGGCTCCCGGTGTAAAGGGTGTCCTGCTTGCTAATTAGGTCAGCTCGCCACCCCCCCGCCCCCCAACCCTCTCCTCCCTCCCCCCTAGGGGAGAGAGGGTGGAAGGGACGTAGACCCTGAGCCTCATCCCAGGGAGATGAAAAGAAAACAGTCCTTGTACAGGTTCCACATGTCAGGGCGAAGGGTGAAAATGTGGTTTAGATTTTCTGCCTTTATACTCTTCTCTCCATCTGATTCTGAGCTGCAAGGAAATTATCTCCTAAGGAGCTCTTATAACACCTCTCCTAAAGTCTAGCATTGTTTCTGTGTGCATGTGTGTGTGCATTAGCTTGCCTCGTCCAGCATATCTATTTCTTCCTTCCTCTGGGTTTTAGTTAATCCACTTCTCCAGGCTTCCTTCCCAGAACAGCGAGACCTTTCTAAAGAAAACAGTGCTGCACCTTGGAAATCCCTCCATCACCCTCATTACAGTAAAGAAATGGATGAAGATGAGGTTGATTTTCTTGATTTGATTTAGGTCGGCGTGAAACTGAAGCGGAGCCACATTTGCCCCGAGAGAAGGGTGAAAAAAGGGGATGGGGTGGGGGATGGGCAGAGAAAAGACAGATTAGAGGCCTCACTTTTTTCAGTTCTGACCCAGTGAACTAACACAGTCATCTACAGTTTACCTGCAAAAGGCTCTACATATATTTCACCCTTTTATAATAGTGACTTTTATTTTGAATTGGTCTTACCGAGCCTCAGAGGCACAGAATATCATGGGACAACTGTATTCTGCTAGATATATACAGTATATTGTATATACTGGCATGCACCACAGAAAGTGATGTGGCTTTTATATGAGGGAGAGAGAGAGAGAGAGAGAGAGAGAGAGAGAGAGAGAGAGAGTGTGTGTGTGTGTGTGTGCGTGCGTGTGTGTCCAATGGAGTGTGTGTGCGTGAGTAATAGCACGCTCTGGTTCCTGATTCTTCAGTGATTTCTGTATCTTCAGGGGAAAAACACAGTGAAAAGGTCTACTGAGACAGACAGCATGCAGTTGCAGTATGGCCAGACAATGCCATTAACCTATGCATCTTTAAAGCTACTGTATAGTTTTGAGAGCTACAAGGAAAGATAGCTAAAATTAAAGGAAAAATAACAAGATTTTGTAAATCAACAAACCAAAAACCCACCCCCTCCTCTTCTGCTCCCTCCAGTTGGTTTGCCATTGCAAAGCCTACTGACAAATTTGTTGCAGATGTGTGTGCATGCAGGTGATTGACAGGCAAGGTACAATTACAATACCTATCAGGGAAAAGATGACCTGATTAGTCAGAATCTACAGGTGGCAAAATCTAAATAGAATTATAGAGAGGCAGGGCTATTGACCAGAGCAGATATTGTCACAGAGCACTTCACTTCACCAATAGGTGAAGCATTTCTAACACATCACACTCAATTTATAGCTGTAATATCCTACTTAAAGAACTTTTAACCCTCCTGTTGCCCTGGGGTAAAGATTACCCTCAAAAGGCAGCTTTGTGGTTCATCCCTACTGTAGGACAACAGGAGGGATAATACTAAATAATAATAAAATAATAATGAATTATTAACCTAATTTTAATCTAACCATTTTTACCCATGAGGACAGCGGGAGGATTAATATGCAATAATGATCTACAAAATACCTCTTCTCTAACCTAACCCTAGGGAGACAAGTGGGTTAAGCTAAAGGTTCGGAAAGAGAAGAGCTTGACCAATATCAAAGTATAGGAAAGAGTGTATGTACACATGCACATGCATGAGTGTATTTGTATGCAGCATAATGACACCCCAGTGAAATTGTATGCCAGGCTAATGACAGACTCCGTGTGATAAAGACTGTTCTTATGTTGAAGTAATTCAGACAATAACCCGGTGTGGACTAGTTGACCAGGCTGGCCTGGTCTCTCTGCAATCACACCCTACACTTCTGCTAAAGGTAAGAGCACTCATTTCCTGTCTCCTTATACTTCTATTGTGAAGCCCTCATTGACTACTAGCGGGGCTTGATTTATTCTCCTGTTGAATGAGGGTTTATTTGGATATGTCAGTGTAATTGGATTAATGTATGATTTTGAGTTTTGGTCTATATCGTTTACAATGTTAGCCTACCATTATATATGGTTCATTTTGAACTAAAGTTGACTCCAGTTGAGTAATCTTATCTTAAATACTGTTGGCTCAGTGGCTTTTATACTGTATATATATACAGTATATACTGTGTACAGTATACTGTGTATACAATGTGTATATTTGTGTGTGTGTGTGTTTGTCAGCTCTGCAAAGACTGGTGTGTTTTGTTTGATTTTTTGTGTCAGCAGCTCTTCAGCTCCGGTATGTTTCAAGGCTGAGGAAACTAAACAAGTTCAAATGGACCAGTCTGATGTTTAAACTGGCAGCAGGCAAATCCTATAATAAATGGGTTTTTTGTCGTTCAAGAAGAAAATAAATAATTTTCCCTTTTAGAATAAACTTTATAGACAATTTAAAACAGGCAATAAGGAATGAACAATGAAGATTAAACATAGAGCACGTTGACACATTTTTATTTCAGCCAATATTATCAGACGTCTATATTCAAAATAAACAAACAGCTATTGTTATAGCTGTATGTGTTGGTGTTCACACTGAACTTCACAAATGAAATGTTTTAAGGACATTGTATTTTGGTCCAAGTAATCTAACTTTGTGTTTTGACATTTTTCTCTGTCGGTAAAGGGATTACATCTCCTTTCTTAACAAGAGTTTGGGGAGGGAGGGGCCTATAATACAAGTAGACCAGACAGTGTTTTCACAACCAAACCTAAGACCCTCTTGTCTCCCTCTACCAGCTGTGTTTTTGTTGTCTGTCTCTTTGTCTGCCTTTATATATCAGAAGTGCTGACAGGGTCTTTGAAATGGATAGACACCTTCCTGTCTTCAGCCCCTTCAGTTGTCCATTTTGAGGTGAATCATCAAAGCATCCATGAATAAACAATGCATGTGTTGACCATGTACATATTGTATGTAGAATGCAATCTTTCCCGCTGTAAGTGTGTATGCAGCACTTTCAGGATTTCAGGCAGATCATTGAAACCAGCTGGCATAGCGGTTGGTTGGAAAGCCTGACTGCTCTTAGTGGTGGAGAATTCAGCATACAACTAAGTGAGCCTATTAAAGATAAAAAGAGATTACATTAAATCTAGAAAACATGAACCCCCCCAGGAGTCTCCAATAAGAACCCCCCATAACGCCAATAAGACCTCAATTGCTTGCACTCCAATGAGTACCTTTCTGTAAACCCCCCCCCCCCCAACAGACTCTCTGTGGGAAGCCTGGCTCCAGCAAGGACGATAGGGGACAATTCCCAAGCTGCCATGCCTTCCCACATGCACAGGTACACCCCAACCCCTCCCACTACAATCACAGCGGAGGAGGAAGGTCACGAGAGGTGATATACAAAGATACAGAGGTTAGTAATGATTCAGTTTCATATTATAATCCCTGTCCACTGACACTGACATTCTGTGGCCTGTGGGGGTAAATGTAAGCAGGAGACTTAATATGGAGGGATTAAAAAGAGCTTTCCCCTCCCTGTTTGACTCACTAGTTAATGTAGCAACAGATACAACAGGCTGCTGGCTGGCCAGAATACATTGTTAAGTTAACCGTTGTTAAGTTGATTTGTATGAGGAACTCTACATATCATTTGGGGGGGTCAACTCCCACTCCCACTCCTGATAAAGCCAGGCTTTATCAATGCCTTTTCAACTCCTTCCGGATGTTTCTCACCATTGTAAGTGTCATTTTAGTTTCCCCATTTCAAACCGCAGGCCGCTCAGACTCTGGGAGGGGGGGGGTGGGTTAAGTATGGGAATGAGAGGGTCACAGTGAGGCTAAGGGTTAATTGTAGACCCTCTAAGAAGTAATCGCCAATAGCACCCACGCCTTGCAATCTCCCCTTCCCCCCCAAAGCGCACACGCACACACACACACACACACAGCACATTTCACAGTACTAAGAGCCCTGCAGCCCCCTACTGTCTCCTCCATTCTGCTATTCCCTTTTACAAGCAGGCCTGCAGGCCATCAGCTCTGTCTTTATGCAGACAGATAGATGTTCAGCTTGTTTCCAGCAACATTCTCAGCATACCGGGGACAGCTCCAGGGTCAGGCTCTTGGCCCAGCTTCTCCCGTCAGGACTCTGTCTGTCTCTAAACTCCCAGGGTCAGCCCACAGTCCCAGATGGGGGACTTTAGGGACCCCAAGGCTGCAGGGGGAGGGTGGGGAACAGAAGGCACCGATAGACGGAGAGATGGAGGAACATTGGCAGCTTTAGACGGAATAGCTGGAGGACGAGGAATGATAATTGGAAACTGGAATTTCCTACTTTTTTCTCCCCCTTGTTGTTCAGTGTGAGAACAACTGCAGTTTGTTAGATGGCCCGAGCTGCTCATTTTTCAGGACCCTCATGTGCACGCCCCTGTGTGTGTGTGTGTGTGTGTATGTGTATATGTATGTGTGTGTGTGTGTGTGTGTGTGTGTGTGTGTGTGTGTGCGTGCGT
>JAODUG010004351.1:0-10639 GCA_027564795.1 Aphredoderus sayanus
ATGTGCACTGCTGGCACAACAAGGTGTGTGTTTGAAACCCGAGGACAACAGGAGGGTTAAAAGGCACATAAAACACACAAAATCATACACAATTGGATGGCGCCCTCTGGTGGTTTAAGACGATATTGTAAGGGCATCACAAGGGTTAAAATATCTCTCTTGCATTAACATATTCTCTCCTGCATTTTCGGATCAACTATTAGAAGGTTTAAGCTCTTTGCTTCTATATAGTATAAGTTGTTAGCAATTATTTTTTAGGACAGGGTGAAATGTATAACTATCACATTATTCTAACACACTGCTTCTTCTTACGATGAATCCAGCAATTGACAAATGTACTATAGTGTGAGTAATGTACTGTACTGTATGCATCTACTGTATGTAAATTCTTTACATGTAAAGGTCGAGAGTTCTCACCGTTTGTGACGTGAGAAACAGGTACACATCATAAAAATGATAACCATCGACGACAACCCGACAACAGCAGGGATTAAAATCAGCGCAACAGTAACCGCATCTGAGAAGAAAAAATATTAATGGTTTGAATAGTCCCTGTAACTGCCAATTGTGTCACTATTGAAATTGCACTAACCAAAGGGCTTCGTTGTGAAATTAATTGTGGACCCATTCAGACTCCCTCCAGCAGTGCTAGCCTCAATGAAAGCTTGATACACAGACAGGGTGTTGAGATCTTTTAGGACTACTCTTGTTTCCACATTAGCATTTATAACTGAAAAAGAAAGACACGCGTCAGCTTCAGGCATGGTACAAACCCACCATTTAAAGAGAGCAAAACCCAGGGCTTATTTGTTTTTAGTACCTTTCATATTTTCCAGTTTATCCCAGTAAAATATCCTGTAGTTCTGGATAATTCCATTCCTGTAATATAGTGGAATTTCATCCCAGGATATCTCAATATCGGAATGCCAGGTCTCCTTAACTTTTATTTCTGGCACAATAGATGGGGCTGCAAATAAAATGAATCAGAGTCTCATTGCTAATGTAAAATGTGCAAATATTTAAAATAAGGAACAGACATAACTAACATATTACATTATACATTTGTTTCCTCTTTGCCCATTGTCAACTAAAGATGTTATACAGTTGATATCCACAAGAGGGCATTGTTATATAACAATTCAACAAAATCAGATGAGCAGTACTAAAATGTGGGATGCTTATTCTTAGCTTTCTAAAATGGAAGGAAACAAACTTTTACACAACTTTCAGTGACTTACCATTTTGTTTAGAGTAGGCCATAACCGTCTGAGGATGGCCAATTCCATCTTTAAACCTAGGATACACAGCTATCTCATAGGGCTTGTAGGGCTCAAAGCTGCCTTTTTACAAGAGTGAAGAGGTTTAGAGTCATTCTGGGCTCATAATCACATAACATTAGCACTGGTATAACACAGAAGCCTAGAACAGAAATCAGACACTACAAGATGTTGGACGAAAAAAGCAACGAAACAAGAACATGGGATGTGTTTTGGATGTGCCCCCCCCCCCCCCCCAGCCCCTCCCTCTTTGCTGTAGCATACCTGCTATCAAAAGGCTTGTCTGGTTTCCTTTAACCAGGTCAAAGCGTATGAGCGAGGGGTCTGTCTTCAACAAAGGCCTCCACTCCACCACATATCCGGTGACGCCACAGAGGACCTTACATGTCCACTGGACCAGCAGGGAGCTGTCGTCGTGAGGAACGGCCGTAACGTTCGCTAGCACAGACTGACCTGGACACACTTCATTGTGTTTACATGGCACCACACTGTCCAGTATATACGAAGCATTCCAGAGCCAAAGCAACCGTATAGTTAAGGAGTACAATCTTTACAGTGTCAAAAAGGCTTTTTTCTTTTACCTTTGTGTTTCAATAAAGAAACTTCAGTTTGGCAAGACTTTCCTGCTGCATTCAAAGCACATAGAAGCACTCTCTTTGTTCCTCTGGGAAGCTGGAAAGCACAGTTATGCCCCAATGTAGAGCACACCTGTCCCTTTTCACCTGGCAGTCGTCGGAGTAAGACAATGTAGGACACATTTTTACCGTTGGCGTGGAATTGTTTAGAAGGCTACAACAGAAAAAGTGAGAAGACTATTTTGAGGGCAAGGCATGCAGGTATCCAACTTCACAGCCACAAACAGTAGCTCTCAACATTTGCCAGCTTTTGACAGGTGTCAGGCTTTCTATGTGGCCTGTGTACCTTCCAAAACAAGTGCACGTCGAGAAGGTTTTTCTTCTGCTCTCTCGACACCTTCAGCCAGGAGTCTAGGTGTCCGGTAGGAGCTGAGAAGAGAGAGAGAGAGCTGTCAGCTTCACAACTCGTCAAAAACCTGCAGTAGAACACTTCCGTACAAGACAGGTCTCGACTTATTGTCAGAGAGTCAATAGTTCAGCAATACACAATACACATACACAGTTCAACTTGTACTACATAGCATTGATAGTACAAGTTGAATGTGAGATAAGCATATATTCAACATTCTCACATTCTCTAATGTTGTGCCTCATAACGATAGAGAAAACACTGGGCGAGGAATCGTGTTAATCTCAAAAGATCTATACCCTTTTCCAAAGTAACCCCGACGTGATCGCTGCTCCATTCACTCCAGGGACTCTGTACGTATCGAACTCTAATCTGGACATGATACTCTGTTCCGTGCAGCAGACGACACACTTCCAAGGGACTCCTTGATGGAACCGGGGTCACCAGGGCCTACACAGACAGGGGCAGATGCACAGTACATAAGTATATGGCACATGGTACAGTTGTTGAGAAGCGTTTGAGAAGGGCAGCGATTGCTAGTTTTTCGTACTCACCGGTTGATGGATGGCCGTTCTGAGCCGTACTTCCAAGTTTAGCTTTCTGACACCTACCCAAGCTTGGTGTGGCACTAAGGCCCAAGTCAGCCACAGGCATCCAAACCTGTTTGACCGAGTCTGAATCTTCACAATAGCCGGAGGGTCAAATTTGGCTAATATAAATGAGATATGAAGAGACATATAGTTAGAGCTCAATATAGATTTTGTTATAATACCAGATAATACCAGAATTCCATATGGACTACAATATGGTATTTCTAGCGGATGCATTTATCCAAAGCAACTTCAAATTGGTACAATTACAAGCAATACATGACAGGCCAGTTAGGTCAACTCTGGGGTTTGAGGCCATAACCTTCTGGCTGGGAGCTGAACAGCCAGACCACTAGACAATCACGGGTTAAAGTTAAATGCATACTGTAATCCTAAATGTGTTTAATGTACCGTGTGTGAGAAAAATGACATTTTTGAATTGAAATTGTATTTTTCGAAAGGCCAAAACGATTTTAACAGGTCCTGTTCGTCATACAATTTAAAAGGGGTCTGTGAATCCCAAACGCTAAATGATTTAGTGTGCCCAAGCATCGACCCTTACCTGACCTAAGCGGTTCCAAAGTGATTGGTATTGAGGAAGCTTCACCCAGAGCATTTACTGCCTTCACATGGATTTCCATCTCCTTGTACCAGTAAAAGTCAGAACGAGGAATGTCGAAGTGGTGTATTCCCTGGGGGAGGTCGTAAGAATGGTTTTTATCCATGTCCCTGAAAATGACAAAACAATTAAAACATCTCAGACATCCAAAGGATTTTTCTGTTAGCAGTGACCAAGCGTCTCACCATATCTGTGTAAGTAGCGTGTAGTTGGTTAGGAGATGGGTCTCCTCCAGCCCAGGATCCCAGCTACAAGACAGAATACTATAGGTGCTGAGGTTTGTCTGACAGCTGAGGTTCCGCGGGACCGGCGGTGGGTCTTTGGTAGATTCAGGTTATAGAAATAAAGACAATATTTAATGTGTGTCTGTTAAAAGGCACCCATGAAAGCCAAGAGGCAGGTGTAAATTGATGTTCTGATTGGTGGTTCAAAGTCTAAGTGCAATGAATTTACAGTCAGTTCTATGTGCTCCATTATAACAAATACATGCATTTATAGATATAACATAAAATATAGTTATATTTCATTTCCTTACTTTGTAAAAAAGTAAATAATGGGGATAATGTTGATTTTGAAGTATGAGTTTAAACATGATTCAAACAAACAATTGAATGTATATATCTATGTGTAATGTCTATGTATGTCCTGAGTGAGATGTAGCTGCCACAAAGTTGTACGCCGGAAGAAAAGAGCACTCTCACATCCAGCAGTGATGGCCACGCCTCCTACTATTTGACACGGGGAGGCCTGAACACAGCAGGTCAGGAAAGCCCTGGTCTCGTTGAAGCTCGGCACCACAACCGTGGAGATTCGACCGCTCCCATTGGTCGCCGTGCTGCCGGGAAACTTGCGGTTGCCGAGCTGCCATTCTACGTGGGCAGCTCCTCCTCTGACCACCAGAGGGCAGTCCTCCCTGATTACGCAGGTCGCTGTCACAGGTGAGCCCAAGACCACAACGGAGCTGGAGGCCCGGACTGTTGCACATGACTCTTCCTCTATCAGCAGTGAGACATCAGTCAGAACTAACTTATTTTCAGCTATGATGATTATTACCAGTACTATACTATCACATCATTTAACCCTCACAGGGTTTATGCTGTGTGGTATACTTATTTAATATAAATTATGATTCCTACAAACAAAGAAAATGTGTACTGCAGTAATGGTACTCCTTTCCTCGTGAAGGATACCACTCACCATTTCGCACTCCATTCACAAATGCCAGCAACACGACAATCCCTGCTACCCACACGGATGTCATGGTGGTAACACCTGCTGGGCAGTCAAAAGAAATTATTCTCACTTATTCAAAGAGGAGGAAATACCAAACATGATGCACAGCCTGCATTATGCGAGGGGAGACTCAAAGTGATCATGTCTGGCTATTCAAAAGACATCATAGACCCGATGTTTTAAGCACTGGCCATGGCAGCGTGACATAAACACTGGTGTGCTCTCCATAATGCAGAACATTAGGAGCCGGTGAGGGTTTTGTTGCTGTCGAAAAGCTGTGCAACTGAAGCCCTGAAATTGAAGGTGCTTTGCAAGAAAGCACAGGACAAACTAAAAACGCGCAATAAATTATAATGCATAAGCATTTTTGAGAGCCAATTGCCTACTGTATAACACAGCAGACACAACACTGTCCGAGTTAATTGTTTTTAAAATGTTAATTCTCAGACAGATTCCGCCATTCAAAGTGCATACCTATTATGTGTCCTTCATTTACAGGTGGAAAGCCTGTGTCTTTTCGGTCATGAGCCATTGGAGATATACTACATTGACCAGAAGATATACTGTAGTTTCTCTACTAGGCTGATATGACTGCATTATGTACAATAATAAGCTGGATGCTTCTTTACATGTATCAGTCAGAAATATGTATTAGTCAGTCAATTTAGTACTCACCATTCCACAATCAGGGGAATCTTTTTACCTTCTTTCCACTAACAAGATGGCCAAACTGAAGAGCATTCTTGTTCTTGTGAGAGTCTGTTGTGCTGTCTGCGTGACAAGACATGGCAGTTACTATCACCATTCTTGAGGCTCAAGTTTCTGGAAGTAATAATGCTGGTTGGGTAATGCTTTGCCCTGCACGTATTAAAGTCCTCCCATGAACGCAAGCAACAACTGAGACCACAGGGTTGGGAAACATCCTTGTCTTGTAGGACACCTGACTGTACAGTAGTCTCTTTATCCGTGTTTGCACAGTTAATGGTGTCTGGAACGTCATCAATTCTCAATATCCACAAGCAAAGATTTTCATATATTGGCACTATACTACATCTGTTTATTAAAGTCCGACACTAGGTTTTTAATGCAATCTGCAATATAGGCTAAGATATATTTTCAGTATAGTGTTCTTTTTTTTTATAACGACAAAAAGCAATCACATATAAACTACAGATTCCTGCCTCATAAGCCCATCATAATCTACTATTTGGTCAAATCGGAGAGTGCAGTAATCAGAGCGCAGGGCATATCTCTACATTTCTTATCAGCTCTCACCACAGACGCTTACTGTACATACTTCTCTGCTCTTCTTTTTACCATTTCAAGCCAGTGCTATAATAGCTAATTGCCTGTGGCTCCTATAAAATCCGAAGTGAGATAGCCAGATTAATTTGACACCCCGAATGAATCATATGGTTTGATTTATTGAGATTGGAAGTGTCGATGTTTCCTAATGTTAGTTGTGTTTTACCTTGTCTTTTATTTCTTTTCCCAAGAGTCTAAGAGTCTAATTCCTATGATTTTGTTTGTATTTTTAACAAATGCCCTCCTAAATGTACAAATGTGTAATCTCTTCATTTCTACATTTTAAAATGACTGGAAATGCTCATTTTTCTTTTTTCTTTTTTTGACAACCATGTGTTTCCTATTTTTGTGGTTAGAGATTACAAAACAAGTTCATGATTTGGCAATATCTTTTAGGGGGAGTCAAAGTACCTCTATTCCTCCTTTTTGTACGGTATATATCACACATTATAATAAATGTGTAAGAATAGTAAATAGTTACAAATTCAAGAAATAGTATTTAGGTAGTATTTTTCAATTCCTCAAAGTAACCTTTGCGTCAGATGTCTCAATAATCCATAATAAGGAGTTGACTTCCTCTTTTTATTTGTGTGATTTTAATCACGTCATAATCAAAACCACCATTTGGGGAAAAACAGCTCCCTTACACTGTAAAATGATGGCTGTCCTCAAAATATAACTTCATCTAAAACAACACTTTCAAGTGAAAAATAACTCACAAGGAATTTGGAAAGGCAAGTGAATAATGATACCTACACAAAGCAATGACACTTTGCATAACATTGACATAATACAATCAACTGTTCTTACAGTATCATCCATAAATGTGTCTATAGATTAAATATTTTACAGTTACAACTCTGCAGCCTGAACGGACACCTTGTGAAGGCTTCTATATTTGAACCCACTACAAGTAGCAGGGCCTATCAAATGAAGGGAACAACGGTTGCCTTAATCGGAAGATAGACAACTGCGATCAGAGCAGTGAGACTCACCTGCGGTAGAACGTGGACCAGGAGAGGCTTTCATCAGCACTGATACGACCAGATGAAACAGGGCAGCTGAATGACACACAGACTGGAGGACACTTGTGCGTTGCCAAACAGCCGAGCAGCCGAAGCAGCAATAACATCCTTGTTTTCAATTTGTGAAAGCTCGCTTCTTACAGGAAGACTGCTGTGACACATGGGGCCCCAGTCTTCAGTTTAGGGAACTCTAACAATGGAACATTGAAATGAACAATCAAATTCTCTAAATTAATTATTATTATAAGTCCACCAGGATATTAGTCTGTGTTTTAACCACAGGCTGTCTGGTTATTAGAAATAAAAATATCCTAAAAAGTTTTTAATATTTTCATAAATTATGGGAGACAGACTACCCAAGACGAATTATCGTATACATTATGATATATATACAGATAGACAATAGTTGAGGGTTAAAAGGCAAAAAAATATATATTAAAAATTAATAAAGAAATAAATACACACACCACTGACAAAAAAAAGAACCACACAATCATATACAATCAGATGGCGCCGCCTGGTGGCCCAATACGATATAATAAGGGCAAATGGAGGGTTAAGTTATACATTGTGCAAGTCTACAAGGTGACTTCACAGTCGGAGTTAATGTATAGTCAGTCATTCTGGAGAAAGCTTGTTGACATTTGAACGTGATCAATACAAAAACACATCGTCCTCGCCAATGTCATAGGGTTCTCCCTCAGAAGCTCCGCCCCACACATTCGAAACACGTTACGATAAGTGTGGTTTTGTCTGGACCACTTTGTTCATGTTCCTATTTACTGAGCCCATGACTGAGCTGTGTAGACGCACCAGATTAATTTTTCAGCTAGCGGACTGAGAAGATATTCGCTGAATTTGACAAAAACATTATTATCTTACAATCGCTATTATGGATATTATCCACTATTAGTGTCTTGTGGTTTCAACCAGCGCTCCAAAAACACTGTTGTTTTGGTTTGAAACACAGAATCCATGCCCCTCCTGGATCTGCCATTCCTCTCTACTGCACCCAGCTCATAAAGCCTCACACTGTTCTCTACCCCTCAACCTATAAGCTTCCCACTGGTTTCAAACAGCAGGAGGAAGCCGGGGCAGAATTGTTAGGTTTTGAGAGGGCTATAACACAATAAATGAGTCTAACTTGAATCTGCCCGGACCTGCGTGAAATAGGCAGGACGTCATATGAGCTATGACAATGTAGCATACAATGTCTAGTACATGCATATAATATTATTCAATATTAATGCGACTCGGTTATCTATTAATCAGTATTTATTAGCGCTTGTTTTAGCTATGTAATGCAGTTCGTGATATTCGTCGTGAATGTGCGGCCACAGACTTCTCAAAAGCTTCTTCTCATTACACCTCAGCCCTTTTCCAGACTGATTACTTGCCAAGCTATGAATGGGCGAGTGCTTACTGCCTGACCTTTCCCGGTATAAGCAGATGCTTCATTGTCATTTCAGGATCTCCATCTGCAAGGTATTAATACAGTGCTATTAATTCACTACGGGATTACCCCTGTGAGCCCTCGTCCGCAAAGTAAGATCTTGTGTGCCATGACCTGACCTGGTTGAGTGGGCCTCTACTTACCCACCAATCTCCCTGTGTATTACTGCAGGTATCCAAGCTTTTGTTGCCGTGGTGATAGAAATAATAAATGGAACTGTAAACTGTCCACCTCCAAGCCATGTCCAAGGGCACTCACAGCAATGCCTGGCGTATCCAGTTAATTAGCTTATTAGACTGTAAAGTGATTCCCGTTTCAGAAGGCAACTGAGTGAGTTCACTTACTGCCACTACACAACTTTTAATCAAACAGCCCCAACAAACACACCCCCGCCCCACACACACACAGACAAACTCTGATGCTCTGTTGTCTTTAAAAGCATCATGCAACATAGCTGTTAATCGAAGGCAGCCTCGGGAAGAATTAAACGCATGTCTTCCCAAGTCGCTGAACGGATATCAATGGCAGAAAGAGAAGGAGACACTAATTAAAAATACATTAAGTGATTATCACACCGTTGACATATTTTGCTTGATCTTTTTTTCCCTAATCAGCAGTAATAAGCAAAGTGTTCATCGTCTGCTGGGTATTACATGCTACATTTCAGTGAGCAACAGAATTAACTTAGGGCCCTGAAGCAAACTTAAACTGATGAAGCTTTGCAAGGTTTGATTACGCTTCTTGTACTGTACTTAATAGAATGCGGTCTCCTTTAGTTTCTTAAAACATATTAGTGACGTGACAAACTCCAAATTAGACACTGAAGGGAATTCAGTCTCACATAGCTCTGTCCTCATGACGCCATATATAGCATTAGCATCTTTTCAAACATGGGCAAATTAACCACTGCAATCACAGCCATTGTAGTCACATTCTGCTAATCATCACCTCTTATCTTTGGATCCAAACATATAAAGTCAATGATTGTAAGCGAATGCCGTTTTTGTCAAATTCAGTGAATATCTACTCAAGGTCCGCTAGCTGTCCATTCTGTGTTTGTGCTGAAAAAATAATCGGGTGTTTCTACACAGCTCTTTAAGTGGGAACACACACAAAACAGTGCAAACTGCACCAGACAAAATATATTTTTTTAATACAAACTTTATAGAGAAAGCTTGTTCATATATTAATTTGATAAAAACAAAAAACAGACCGCACCAAATATCAACAAGCTTTCTCCATAATGAATGCCTATGCCTTTAGCCCTCATGATGTCCTCAGGGTCAAACTGACCCAAATCACTAGCTCTTTGTGGCAGATAGAAGGCGCTATACCTAATTCTACATCTTACACACACATATGATGTGCACTGCTGACACAGCAAGGTGTGTGTTTGAAACCCAAGGACAACAAGAGGGTTAAAAGGCACGATATAACAAACAAACACATAAATAAATAATTAATAAAGATATAAATAAACACAGCAATGACAACAAAAAGAACCATACAATCATACACAATCAGATGGCGCCATCTGGTGGTTCAAGACCATATAGTAAGGGCATCACGAGGGTTAAGGACTGCAAGTCTTTGGGGGGGATGGGGTTTATCTCCATAAAAAGCAATCTATAGAGCATTACAGCATCTAGGCTACATGTAAATCTGTAGCCCGGGAACCAGACGAATCTGAGAGCTCATGTTTCATTTGCAAATTAGTCTGGCTTCAGCAGGCTATAGTCAAACTCACGAACATCTAGTAATTTGCCCATAACAAATGTTTGAGTTCATTCAATACATTCAAGAGTGTTGTATGAATCATTACATGCATAAATGAGTCGTTTACATCACATCAAATAAAGTTAGTATGTTCATTTGTAGGATGTTTACGCCATTTGCTTTATTCTGCCAGCGAATGCCAATTAAACAAATAAAATCCCTGTGCGCCAGTGTCACTGGATTAACACAAGTGCCGCTCATCCTGAGGAAACACACATGCATATTCTGCCAAATTCAATATTCCCGCTCGATCGGTGCTGAAAGCGTACATACAGCGCCTCTCTCCGTGGTGGGAAACAGGGCTGTGTGGCTTCATCTACTTCTCTGTGTTGTATCCCAGAGAAGGGTGGTGGGGGGGGGGGGGGGGGCAGGGGGGG
>JAODUG010004353.1:0-10638 GCA_027564795.1 Aphredoderus sayanus
GTTTAGCGCCTTCTATCTGCCACAAAGAGCTAGTGATTTGGGTCAGTTTGACCCAGAGGACATTACGAGGGTTAAGCCAAATGACCTCAGCGATTCCTCTGTCATGGACATGTTATTGCTTCTGTTTCCACTTCCCTTTTGAAGAGTCATGAGGCTGTAGTCACGGGTCTTTGTATATACGGTATATTTCGATGGGTGTGTACACGTAATAGCCAAAGGCTTAGTGCAGCTAGGTTGTCTGTCTGTATGCCTTCCTGCCTGCCTGTCTGCCTGCCTGTCTGTCTATTACAATGCTTCAGCTTTGCCATGTTGAATCGCATGGTCACAACCATGGTCACAAGTCAGCTGCAGTTAATAAAGGTCAGGTTGATTATAGTGCTTAAATATTGTTTGTCAGCATTGTCAGTGTTTGCTATTCGAAACACTTAAATCATAAGAGTTATGATATTAAAATATCATACATTGTCTCTTAAGTCCTGTGAAGACATTCAAGTTGTTCATCTGAGTAAAACTCCAGTGAACTTCATGGCATGCACCTGCTGCCTTTGTGCACTATCACGGTGTTTCCAAACCCTGGTCCTGTGGACCCCCTGCCTGCCTCCCAGAGATGTCTCCCTGATTCAAATGAATGGGTCATTATCAGGCTTCTGCAGAGACTGATAACGATCCATTCATTTGAATCAGGTGTGTTGCCAACACAACTGATTCAACACCTGCTCCTGGTCCAACAGCTGCTCCACTAACAGTGTGGGAGCAGGTGGGAAATGCTGCAGTAACACACGCTCCCCCACCCCCTCCCCCGAACATAGTGTCTTGGGAGAGCCTGCGGATTCCTGGTGTGCTGCAGCGCCTAGCCTGGTCATATCTGGTAGTTGCCTGCCTGGATCTGTTGGTCGCACGAGGTCGCTATGACAACCTGCCCACGGTCAGTCAACAAGCGTGTATTTAAAAAGGTCCTTGCTGATAATCACTGTCTTGATTTGCCACCGTGTTTGAATGCATCTTAAAATCAAAACAGTGTTTTTCACATCAGAAACCTGTGTTTTTCAGATTATTAGTATTATATATATATATATATATATATATATATATAATTAAGAACAAATAAAAAAGTTGCAAAGCGTTTTGAAGTATTGCAATATAACGCAATATGTTTCCTATCGCGATACAATCATATTGTGACTCATGTAATGTGATATGTATGGTGGTCCTTGCCAATGCCCAGCCCTACTGCATTGTTTACTGTATTACCCAGGATGCCTGGTGGTACCCTGCCAGTGAGCTGCTGCTCTACTGGCCAGCATGGCTGTGTGTGCTACTCATGGAGGCAATATGGCTCTACCTTACCTTCCTGCTGCCTGTACCGGGCTGCCCGACGTAAGTGTGTGTGTGTGTCTGTGTGTGTGTGTGTGTGTGTGTGTGTGTGCGTGTGTGTGTGTGTGTGTGTGTGTGTGTGTCTGTGTGTGTGTTAGTTTTATTGTACTTTTTTTGTGTCAGTTTTAGATTTGTTAACACCTGTTAGTTACTATTAAGAAACTAACAGTTTTTAAAAGTGACAACTTGTATGTGTTTTATGTGCAATTTTATACTGTCCATATCTACACCTGCATTAGCAGACTGACTTTGAAGCTGAAGGAATTTGCTTATTTCACAGTGACCCAAATAAGTGTTACCGATGAAGGGTAAACTTTCTTATTTTCTCGGCTGTAAACAGAAATTCTTAATTAATTCTCTCTTTGCGTTTATTTGGCTAATGTTGATATTAATTAGTCGAAGTTATAATGCAAAGAATGTCATACACTAAATCTGCATTCACACGGCGTCGTAATAATCTGAGAAATGAGTTTCCGACTGGGAAGGTTCACTTGGACGACCCCTCAAGTTGGAACAACAACTTAGAAAGTCTGAGACATTTGGTAGGAGTTGCCATGTTGTAACGTCATACACTCAAAAGCAGGCAGACAGCAGTGAATGTTTGGCTATGATTAATGGTCCAAATTCACATTTCACGTACATTTTTGCTAACATGTACCGGTAATATATAAGGTTGTAATGGTTAGATGCTCTCCATGTAAAGTGAATTTAACACAACACATTTGTGTAGCATCCATGTTGGTTCTATATTTACGACTAAAAGCCTGTGAACACACCGAAGACAGAAGATCCCTTCCCTGTGTGTGTAACAAGTATCGTGTACACACATTGTGGACCCGCCACAGGCGCTACTATCTTGATGATAATGTCCCGTGCCATTGACTTTAGACCAGGTTTCTGTTGGTCAACCACGCAATCACTTTCCGCTCCTTCAAAATAAGAAAATGCACTGGACAGGAAAATGACAACTGCGTTGGTCTGAAACTCGCAAAGACACCTGCCGGGTGTAAGACAGGGTCCAATACCCTTGTCCACTTGTGTGGCCAATGGTGGGGGGAGGGGGGGGGAAGGCATCTTCCAACAAACATGCAACACTGACTCCATTGATGCATATTGGCCTGAGTGTGTCCTGTGTGTCATGTTACAGTGGCTACCTGGGTCCCGGCGGGATCGGGGACATGGGGCTGTACCCCAACTGCACTGGTGGGGCAGCTGGCCACATTGACCGCTGGCTGTTGGGGGACAACCACATCTACCAGACCCCCTCCTCACGGGTCGGTTACCACGGCAAACACACACCCAAAATAACAATAACATTTTTATATGTTTTTATTTTTTTCATGGGTACATACATTAAATTAAAATGATTTATTACATGTATTTATTAAATGTTTATGAAAGGAAAAAAGCGTAAAATATATAAATAAAGCATTTCGGTGTTTAGTTTGTCAGTTAAAGCACCAAAAATATTTTACATTCATAATTAATTATTATAGTATAAACTGTACATCTCGTGTACAGTACGCAATTCCTCTTCTTATTTGTCTCTAAAATAAATAATTTGTTTGTTTAACACTTTTTAATAGCTAATATAAAATGTATTATCTTAAATGCTGCATGTGTCCGTATCAGGGCTGCCAAGTCTCACGCTTTGACTGTGAGACTTGGCAGCCCTGGTCTGTACTAGAACATCTGCAGTTATAATATTAGGCATCATATTTCTTTTCAGTTTACCATTATTCTATAGCAATTAAAAATACATATCTGCTAGAACAAATATAACCAGACACACTAACAGTGAACCAGACAAATTGCAACCTCTGAGTGTCCTCTGTCTCACATGACTAGAGAGTCATGTAGTTTAATTTGTCAAATATTTTACAAATTAAAATGTTCTTTTTAACAAAGGTCATCTACATGACTCGCGTGCCCTATGACCCAGAAGGGGTTCTAGGCAGTATCAACTCCATCCTCATGGCTTTCCTTGGATTACAGGTTGGTGAAGAGTGACTACTGATGTGACTCAGATATTACTGGGGGCAGGGGGGGTTTGTTTGTTTTTTTAAATCTATAATCTTGTCTCGAAATAATCATTAGTGTGTGTCTGTGTGTGTGTGTTGTTATTGGTTCACCCAGGCAGGAAAAATCATCTTGCACTACAGAGACCTCGACTCAAAAATCATGTCCAGGCTGCTCATATGGGGCCTTGTTTTGGTAGGCAAATGAAGTTGACTCATTTCCTCATGGTTCACGTTTAACCCTGAGTAGTAGTTTGCTACATTGCAAATCACTCTCAAAGTTACATCTTGCTTCAGTTTCGTATGCATTTCACCTCAAATCCTAACGTGTTTTCATACAGGGAGTCCTGTCAGCCATTCTTACCAACTGCTCCAAAGACCAGGGCTTCATTCCAGTCAACAAGAACCTATGGTACTTTTACTGTTCCTCAGTTTTACTGGCTGTTTCTCTGGTTGTGGTTATGTTGGTGGTGTAGGTGGTTACTGTTACATAAACATATTTTTGTTTATATAGTATTAGTATATATTGCCTTGGAGGGTTAGATTCCTCCCTCTGTGGTATCTCCCCAAGGTATCTTACACTTTTTTTTTTATCCGTGTGGTTTTTATGGAAGTGTTCATTTGCTGAGCAGGTGCAGGGGGTGTCGTTTGTTTCCATGTGAAATGTGGCCCTGTTCAGCCCTTTGAGACTGTAATGTGATTAAGGGCTATAGAAATACACTTGCTTATCTTGACTTGTATGCATCTGTCAGTCAAGTCAATGAAGTCAAACTCTAATTAGCATAGCTAACAAGCAAGCAACATTTACAGTGCTGGAGACTCCCAGGGATATTTCTTACAATGCTAGGGACCACCACAAATGGAGTGTTAATCTTTTTTTCTTCTTTTTTTTTCTTATAAACAAAGCGACGCCCCCAATTCAGAATTTATTATATTATTATTATTATTATATTATAAAAATGTTTCCTTTTAATGTGAAATGCCCCTTAAATGTATTATGTGACACCTAGGTCTCTGTCCTATGTGACGACACTGGCCTGTTTTGCCTTTGTGGTGCTGGTTCTGGTCTACTACACAGTGGATGTTAAGAAGTGGTGGACTGGAGCCCCCTTCTACTATCCAGGTACACTCACCATCCACCCAAACTGTTTTCAGTGCTGCTGCACTGAGGAAGTATTGCTGTTAAATGACCTCAGTCTGGTGAGAAGAATTTTAAGTGATCGGTCAGAAACTTAAATGGCTTTTTCTTTGTCCTACACAGTTTCTACTCAATTTGTGTGTGGTGGAACTCAAGAGTGCAAATCAAACCAACTGGCCTTTTAGCACAAGAACTGGTGGTTTCTAGTGGGTGGGGAAAAACTTTGATCGCTTGTCGCTTGTCGCACAAGTGTACATAACTTGTTAAATCCTTTACTCTGTAGCTTCTCTAACTCAACACTGTCCTCCCACAGATGTTCAAATGAAAAATGTATCTTTAAAAATCTCTACATAAAATGCACACACTAGCTTGTATTACAGTGGGTATACTACATACTGTATACATACTGTATACAAACCTCATGTTCCTAAGATTTGCAAGCTCAAATTTCTGTAGTGTTAGTGTAAACATTTTACACTAAGTTAAATTTGACAACACGCTAGGCTAACGTCACAGTACTCCCACTGAAAGCAGTGATCAACGTGAAAGATTTTGGTGAGAAATACCAGAATGAAAATGAATGGCGGATTAATACAAATGTGAGTTTCTGGTCTGTTGCCTCCACCCACTTAACAAAAGAATAATATCCACTTTTGATTTCTCAGATAATTCCTTCTATTTTCTCTTAGAATATATTCCTTAGAACATTTTGCACTTTGCTGGTATTTAGGCTGTTAGCAATTAGTTTGAGTATGGAATGGTGTATTAACAGGGTGTGAAGCTAGCCCTGATGGCTATGTTGCTGTCATTATCATAACAGAATGTTGTTTGCTTACGATAACTGGTGTATGGCCTGCTCAGCTATTGTGAAGTCCAGTTTATTTATAAGGCCCTTAATCACAATAGTGTGAAAGGGGGATGCACAGGCACACATTTAACATGTATAGACACATTTATTGGCACATGTACTAATTGTAAGTGGCTTTGGATAAAAGCGTCTGCTAAATGCTGTAAATGTAAAATGTCAAACCTTTTTGTCTGCTCTTTCAGGTATGAACTCCATCCTTGTGTACGTAGGCCATGAAGTGTTTCAGGCGTACTTTCCCTTTCAATGGCGCATGGTCAACAGCCAATCACACGCTGAGCATCTCACACAGAACCTACTGGCGACTTCCTGTTGGGTGTTCATCTCCTACCTCCTCTATAAGAAGAAGATATTCTGGAAGATTTAGGAGAAGGCTGGAGATAAATGTGTTTCACTTATTCTGTTTTTGAAAGAATAACATTTGCAACACTTGTAAAACAAAACTTGGGAGAGTTTCTTTTTAAGATTTTCTAACTGTCTTACAGTATATGTATATCTTTTTTAACTGGTTATTTCCTTTCAAACGAGGATTGTTTACTCTTGCTGTACAAATTCTGATATTGGGTTACCACTGCACAAGGTCCCAACTACTGGACAATAATGGAATGACAAGACTCTGGTCTGTGTGTGTAGTAGATGGCTATAGATAATATATATTTCTCCACAGTGGAAATATTTTGAAAATCATCACATTTAAGATGTTGTGCAGTTGTACACACACACACGCACACACACACACACACACGCATGCACGCACACGTGCGAGTGTGTGTTCTCCAATAAAACAACTGTCAACACTAGGCCTTCCCATTTTTACATATCTTTCCAATAAAACATACCATACGTGTTTTTTATTTTATTTAATTATTTATTTTATAAAGGGACACTACTCAATTTGTGTTTGATATTATCCAGTTGTAGAGGAAACCAGCATTATGATATAATGTCCCTTATGCACCTATATGCCTTCCTAACATATCCACACTGAGCTTGCATTGTATCTACCCTCATGTAGGGTAATAGCTCTCATTGTCATTGTGCTCTATCAAACAACTGTGTGGTGGGCGTGGGCCCCACGTGGGGATTTGTGGGCACTATAACGTGATTAAAAAGGAACACAATCGTCCCGACTTAATACTGACAACTGACCTGACCTTGTTTGAAAACTGTGCGGACTGGGTTGGGGAATTCCATGTGCTAGAGGGGTTGCTTGCGTGCTGTTTCTCTATGAATTCCCCTTTAAAGTGTCATCGTGTTATTTTATAATTTCTACTTACAATATGCGATCATATTGCAGATTTATATATTTGTTCATACTGAGGATGCGTGTTACATGGTTTAAAGCTTTCATTTAAATAACATGGTTTTATGATTGCCGATTATTTTGCTGAATGTACATTATTGTGCTGAACGCAATGACTGTGTGCACTCTGCAGTATCCAAATGTAGTCTGACGTTTTGGAAATTACATTTCTAAGTACTGTTCTCATTGATTTGTTTAAAGAATTATATACTGAACGCTGTCAATTAAATATGTTTACATTGTTACATGGCATGTTTACATATGTTTACATAATAGCCTTTTCCAAAAGAATACATTGTATTTTCCAATAAGGGTAAAATGAACGGTCGTTGAACTATTGATTGAGTAATAAAACCCAATCGAAGCCTTTACAGTAGCATCCTTTAGCAATGTACATTATGCATCCGTTAAAGATTTACACGTTATGGGACATGGCAGGTTAAAAGTAGACTTACTTAGAAGAAAAATAAACCTCCTGAAAGAGGTTTATTTTGTTCTTCGCAAATATTGCCACAGTTATTCGTTGCTCAAGTTGTACATTTTAGGGCCCCACCGTAGGGAGGTGTTGTTGGTTTATTGCTCAATAAGGCGTGGGAAATCGAGTTACAGTAGAGTGCTCTACCTTGTGAAACAACCAGAACCAGTTTATCACATCGTCTCGCGATAGGACAAGCCTCAGACCATTCTTGTCTATTGTGAGAGTTTTCTTGATCTCGCGCGATCTCTGAACTTTCCCACGCCTGTTGTTGTGGCGTCTGCCCCCCCTCCCTCTGCCCGTCACCCCTTTACCCTGGCACACCTCCCCCTTCCTCTCACTCACTCTCTTTCCTTCCAGTCTGGTTCTTCTGTTGTCCCGTTGGCTTCAGTGAGGGGCTAGGGGCTAGGGTAGGGATCTCGCGATTGTTGCACTTTTTTGGAGAGTTATTGGAAGATGGCGCCCGTTGTGACGGGGTAAGTGTTGAAATTCGGAACAAAACGGAGCCAGATTGTAGAAAAAGTTTACTCCGAGTGTAGTTGGGAAACGACTGCCACTTTGTCACATGAGTGCATAGTGTTTTACTCTTGATGTGGCAGTCAGACCCCTCTTAACTAGACCCGCACTACATGCGACTTTGTCTGTGATTGTGTCGGGCCAGTTTTCTCACTCGTCTTGAACACTACAGTATCACTTCATTTTATATAATTCTGCTGATTTCAGCCTGTTTTTAATTTAATTTACAAAATATATATTTTTATATATCTACATATATATATATATTCGTGGATTTACATAACAGCGTAAAATAATCGTTCCTTGAACTTCAGAAAGAAAGTAATATTTCTGATACGCGACAATGTATTTACAGTAATTAGAATCCATAATAAATGTATGTGTATTTTTCCAGATCTTGATAATATTAGACCAGTGATCGTGTAGTGTGTTGAGTAATTTAATTCCTCAGTTCAGGTAGACTTGCGAGTTGATGTTTTTGTTTTGCAGGAAGTTTGCGGAACGACCTCAACCTCAGCGTTTGACAAGGTAAATCTGCATCTAACAGCCCTCCTCCCCCTCATGATACATCTCCAAACACGAACAATGTCTCACTTGAAACGGCATATAATGTAGCCTACTCACAACCAATAATGGAAGATGTCGCTGTCTTATAATTTGGACAGTGTGCAAGTTCTATAATCGTACTCATTGTTTTGCTTTTAGGGATGCGATGAGGAATTACTTGAAAGAGAAAGATGATCAAACCGTGCTTATACTACACGCTAAGGTCGCACAGAAGTCATATGGAAACGAGAAAAGGTGTGTGCGTGGCTTTATCTGTATGTAAGAGAGAGGTAGCTTGACGTAATCAGTACTGATCGATCAATCATAAATATATAGGTTATCTATTATGTGTGTCTTGACTATGCCGTGTCCCATAAAACACAGGTTTTTCTGCCCTCCACCATGTGTATATCTCATGGGAAGTGGCTGGCAGAAGAAGCTGGAGAGCCTGGAAAGGGAGGGCTTCGCAGAACAGGAGGCCCAGCCCTGTGCCTTCATCGGTATAGGGAACAGTGAGCAAGAGATGCAGCAGCTCAATCTGGAAGGGAAGGTAGGAGCCCTGGCTCGGGTTCAAACCTGACTGGTCTAGTCAGGTTGGACTTTCCCAGTGTATTTGCATCTTTAAGGATTTAGGAAATAATCTACAAACTACAATCATACACCTTTTGTGCACATTCTACATAATAACATATTCACACTATAAGTATACATGTGACTTTTGCTACCATCAGTACACACACACACTATTATGATTCTGTGCTTGCCTATCTAGCTTCTAGCCTGTCTCGTCTTTGTGCAAGGATGTTTTCAGTGTGTGCTAACGTGTCTGCCTAAACTAACATCAAAAGTTCAGTCTTTATTTACACAGGTAGGATAGGCAACGAGCCACATATGGTAATACAGTTTATCATCGTGGGAAGTTGCATGGTCCCACACACTGGCATCCTTTTTTCTCTGTCCTAGCATGCTTCTGTCAATGCTACCCCTTCAATCCCCTGGATAGTAACAACTGATATATTATAAACAAGCTGAAACACTGCCACCCAGTGGCTAAAAGCTATTCTAACACGGACAGACCTAAACATATCAAAATTTCTTTGACGGACACACGGACAGACCTAAACATATCAAAATTTCTTTGACGGACACACGGACAGACCTAAAAATAGCAAAATTTCTATGTGATATTAAAATCTTTTCTCTTACAGTGTTGTTCATACACAGTTTATACACAGAACTTCGCTGTCTCAAGCTCTGCTAATCTGCTGTAATTTTACACATGCGTCCAAATGTGTAAAATAGACATGGTTAAGTCTAATCTTTTCAGCTAAGAAATGTATTCTGCTGCAGATCTCAAGAGTTCTAATGTAGGGTTCCTGTTCAAACATTAACTGATGAATCTGACTTGAGAGAGATCAAATGGAGACTGACAAGCTCACACACGCGCACACACACACATGCACACACCAAAACCACCCTAAACCTTATTCTCCCTCCGTCAGCACTTCTGCACAGCCAAGACCCTGTACATCAGCGACTCGGACAAGAGGAAGCACTTCATGCTGTCGGTGAAGATGTTCTATGGCAACAGTGCCAATATCGGGGTCTTCCTCAGCAAGAGGATCAAGGTGATCTCCAAGCCCTCCAAGAAGAAGCAGTCGCTGAAGAACGCAGACCGTAAGCAAGACACGTGCATGTGGAGACATCAGCATGTGTGTGTTGAGTGCAGCAGATTTGTCCGGGCTGCTTATATTAGTTTCAGTTCAGTAAGTAAATGAAGAACAGTGTGAGTCGAGGAGCCTTGTAGAGGGAGGGGTAGAGAGGAATGCAAATCACTCAGCACATACTCAGGGCAAGGGCACATACTTTCGCATCAAACCAAACCTATACGTTGTTTTTGTAATGCTGGTTTTAACTACAACAGCCGTTCAAGCCCAAATGTAAGCATATCTTCGCTTTTAAACCCTCCTGTTGTTCTCCTGGTCAAATTGAAAGTGGTTTAAGACTATATTTTAAGGGCATCACAAGGGTTAAATAATAAAGTGCTTATTTTCTGGCTAAACAATTTTTCCATCTTCTCATTGCACCCCTTCCCTTCATATGAGGACAGTTTAAATTGGCAATCGAAGGCGAATGTTTGCGAACAATTTAAACAGTTTTCCGTTTGTTTTTCCCTGCTAATGTTTACCAACACACAAACGGTCTGAGGATGAAGTTCTCGGCGAACACACATCGAGGCTGGACTAAGAGTTGCAGTTTAAATTAAACAATTTGCAATGTTTACACATAACTTTTAAATTTAACGATAAGAAGAAAACGTGATCCCCTTAACCCTCGTAATGTCCTCTGGGTCAAACTGACCCAAATCACTAGCTCTTTGTGGCAGATAGAAGGCGCTAAACC
>JAODUG010004354.1:0-10638 GCA_027564795.1 Aphredoderus sayanus
CACAAATCATACACAATCAGATGGCGCCGCCGTGTGGCTAAATACTATATTACGAGTACATTACGAGGGTTAAACCACTCGCCTGTCCTGCCCTCACTTAATATATTCTCACATGTTTAACAGATGTATGACTATAGTCTCGACATGTGGAGCCTGGGCTGTATGCTGGCCAGTATGATCTTTCAGAAGGAGCCATTCTTCCATGGACAAGACAACTATGACCAGGTATATTTGCACACTGCAGCTCCATCAGTAATTAGAGTTGATTCTCCATATGCAAGACTGCATTAAAGATAGCACCTGATAAATTAATAAGGTGTGTATTGCTGTTGAAATTCAGAATATTAGCACTCTAGTTGAGCACTAGTTAATGGTGCATAACAGAAACCGTTGGCTTCAGGCAATAGCTATATATTGGTTGATTTATATTGTGACCTCTATCGCACCACACTAACGTTGTATATAGGGCATGTTGATGCTCTAGTTACCGGTTAAGCACTATTTTGTCTTCCTTTTTTTTTTATGAAAAGAAAACGGTGTTCTTTGCAAAGTACAGCATAGACAGAAGCTGTGACCCTGCCAATGTTGCTTCCCCAGAATGCAATGCGGTGTGAATCTTCACACTCCTTTATAGAATGTGATTAATCAGCTTAGTATGTGTTTGGCTAAGTGAATGATGATTAGTACAAATGTTTTCTCTCTCATGCAGACTGTGACATCCACGATCACATACTAAATCCATTAAAATACAGTTGCCATAGGTGCATGTTACCGTATGTTGCAAAAGGAAAACCATTTTTGCACCACAGATGTGGTCATGTGGTCACGCACCTGTTGTGTTTCCTAGCTGGTGCGCATTGCCAAGGTGCTGGGGACAGATGAATTGTTTGGGTACCTGCGGAAATACCACATTGAACTGGACCCTCGCTTCAAAGACCTTTTGGGGCAGTAAGTAAACGCAAGGGATTTGACATATGTCAGTAGGGTCGTCATATGACTGGGCTCACTGTTAGTAAGTTGCTGACCCACAGTTTGAGAGCCAGTTTGATTGGAATTGTCTGTGTGTGTGTGTGTGTGTGATGGTTCTCTGCAGGCAGAGCAGGAAGCGCTGGGAGCAGTTTGTGCAGACGGAGAACCAGCACCTGGTGAGCCCCGAGGCCCTGGACCTGTTGGACAAGCTGCTGCGCTACGACCACCAGCAGAGACTGACCGCCACAGAGGCCATGGAGCACCCCTACTTCTGTAAGAGCACCATCTCCATAAACCATGTTTTGAAGGGGCACCAATCAGCCTATATGTATGCAGCATACCAGTGTTAGTACATGACAGTGAAATGTGCTTTGCATATGTGCATGTTCATATGTTCAAGGCTATTTGCATTAGTTGTAAATAAATAAAAATGCAACATTGTCTACTGCTTATGTTTAATTTTACACCATTTAAAATTTTAAAAAAATGTAAAGCATGTTAAATATGACGTACTATCAGTAATGACCTTGTTTGTACCAAGGTTACAAATACAGAAGCCTGCTGATGTGTAGATCTTCTCTCCTCCCCAGACCCAGTAGTGAAGGAGTCTCTTTCTAACACTGACAACAACATGGTTTCCAGTGGAAACACCACAGCACGATGAAAGAAGGGTAACTATTTTCATGGAAATATACTGTAGTAATTGGAGATCTGTCTGGTTCCGTTCTTCATAGAACTGTTTTTTACTCCAGACTAAAGGAAATCAAATGTCTTTAGTCTAACTAAATGTAGGCTAAAATCTCTCTCTCTTTCTCTCTCTCTCAGATGATGAAGAAAGATGTTTGTTACCTCAACTTTGTACCCAGTTGTGACAGTAACTTTGACAAGTGTACAGTGACAATGGAACAAAGTAACTCTGACCAGTTACACACCCACAGATGTGCTTATGGATACACACACACATACACACACACACATGCACACATATACACACATATACACACACGCGCACACACACAGACACTTGTACGTACACCCTCCTCCTCTGTATCAGTCTGTGATTGGCCTGTCCTGGTCCCCTGTTGAGCAACCTGACCAATGAGCTTGAAGCTGTATCTCTGTCCCACGCCCCCCTTTTCCTGCCCCTTTTCTCAGTAGGTCAACAGGAAAGACTTGTTCTAAAGATATCTTCCCCTCTCCTTCTCTGTTCTTCATCGCTGCCCCCCCCCCCCCCCTCCTCCTCCATCTTCCCTGGTATGCATCAGCATGGTGAACTGACCTGAGTGTCGTCATCCCCGCCAGCTCTCCTCACTCCTTTCCCCCCCTATCAGTCCGTTTGTCTGTCTCAGTGCTGTCCTGTGTGCGACAAGCCCCCCCCCCCTCCCCAAAAACAGACGGACAAACGTCTTAACACTAATCTCCAGTTCTGAAAGTGGCATGGTGGACTATCTAGATAGAATGATGATGATGATAATGCTAATGATGATATTAATTAATTAAAAATAAAAGATTTTTATTTAGATGAACTGTCTGTGTTGTGAGTTAGTTATGGCTAGTAGAAGCCAGGGGTGACACTTTTCATTGCACACACAGTGAACTATTTACAATAGTATAAACCGCAGCTAAAAGTTGCAGCCTTGAATTTCCTATAAATAAAATAGTGGTGCATCTTACTACCATGGTTGTATATGCACATATACACTATGAATGGATGAGTTTTATATAGTATGCATTTGGGAAAGGGGGAAGCCTAAATTATTTGTATAGTTACTATGTTGTAACTTTTAAACAAGGTGACTTCACCCCGAATGTTAGCTATTACATTTACAGCAATTGGCAGTCACTTTAATCCAAAGCAATATCCAAGTAGGCTACATTTCTTAATAGAGTGACAGGTCACCAGCAATTGTAAGCAGACTATATATTATTTATTTAATTAATTAATTAAAAGTTTGACAGCTATAGCACTGAGGCTTATCTGTGGTTCCCCTCATTCAATGTTGACTTCCTATTAACTTCTAATCTTGTGTTTATATAAGGCTATATAAGTTAAGGGCATGATAGTTTTAATGGTAATAAATGATGCAGCCACTCTGTTTGGACAGAACAGCCAGGCGCCAGTTTAATTGGTTGCAGCCACTCAAGACGATGAAGTGCGAAGGTGTGAGTGTATGAAATGTGATCCGTCTGAATGGGCTTTTACAAGTCAGGTGGAATAATGAGTCACACACGTACAGTCTCCATACACGCCCTTGCATAACTGACCATTTGAGTTTAATTTGCTGTTTGCATTATTCTCCTGGGCTCAAAGTAAAACCGCTATCATGTTGTATGTTGGAGAAGCCTTTAAGTAGTGTATGATGTTAATATCCTAATACATGTTGTTTCTGAAATTCTAAATTTGTTTTTCACTATATGATGCTAAACTCAAAATCTATTTCAATCTTATCTTAGCTTTCCTTGTATTTTAATGACTTTGACTTTCTTAAAATGTAAAGGAAGAATACCCCCAATGTTAAAATTCATGGAATAACGTGAATTCCAATATATACACTGGGTGTAAAATGAACCAAGATTTAATTCCTATGCAAGGTTGATGTGTTGCATCTACATTAGAAGCCAACATGTTTCAACTTCAGCACACTGGTGACTTGAAGTGTGGCACATTTTGTGCCTCGTTCACAGATCATCAAACAATATTAGTGCACGTGTGCATGCCCTGTAATCCAAGCAGAGTGTTGTGGAGGTATCAGCTTCCTCCCCGGAGAAGTAACTAGATAGTTGGCTTCCTGTCTTACTAGCTGGTTCACACACACACACACACACACACACACACACACACACACACACACACACACACACACACACACACACACACACACTTACACATGCTGCAGGGCCTCAGTACATCTTAGCAATAAAACATTCAGTGGCAGACTTGTCCAAACAGGGTTGGTTGCTGTCCGGTCAGCAGGAACCTTGGTCTTTTGGCCTTATCTCTCTCTCTCTCTCTACACACACACATTTGGAGTCTGTTTTAGTGTTTGCATCAGTGCAGGTTGAGCTATAGTTTCCACAGTATTTAGTCTGCATCTAAATAATTTGTTGCCACTTGTAACAAAAACAGTACTTGCTGTTTTTCATCCTCTCTTCTTTCTTTGAGAGTACTCTAAATAAACAATACGTGTTTCTGGTTCCAAATTAATGTTTTAACTGAAGAAGGCTTTCTTATTAAGTTCCAAAATTCTTTCTAATCACTTTGTAAAGAAGCAGAAAAAAATACAAAATTGTTTGTTTATCACAGTGTGACATTATCAGAAAATTGGACATTGATTTAAAATAATTATATTGGAATATACAATAAATAAAAAATGTATATTTCATTCACATAATGGCCTAAATAAACATCCTTACTTTTACAGCATGACCAGAAACCATGTAGGCAATTTGAGCAAATATAATCATGTGACCTTTGGAGTGATTTTAGAATGATTCTATCAGCACAGCAGTAATCTAAATATTGTGTGGCAATTCAAAGTCTATCCCTATTGAGACAAAAGGATTCATTACTACATTTTTAGTTTTGGGTGAACTATTCTTTTACCTGGCGTGCAAACTAGAGTGGTCTTGGAACATCTGTATTAAGAAAAATTGGACAAGCAGGTATAGAGAATGAATGTAACTGATGGATATGGCTGTGCCTGTGGGTCACTTATAAGGCATTTAGTATAGTTCCCATGTATTTGTATTATGTTTGATTCTTAAGTGAGCACTGTCGTAGAATGTAGGGACGGAGAAACACAATGGATATTCTTCAATTGCACACACATAAGCTTTGCAATGACATTTATTGTGTTCTGGTTATTACACAACAAACAAAAAGTACCACAGTAGTACATCACACAAGCAACAAATTAAAGGAGCTGCTCACACATTAATTACTGTATAAAAATGTGTACTATATATTTTAAGTGTCACAGGTTAAGCTGTCTGAACTAAAAGTGTGCGTTGATGGTATAATACATGAAATGGAAATTGAATTGAAGCAACACAACTCTAAACTTTTACCACATTGTTGAATAGATATAAATACACAAACAAAAATAGATTTTTTTAAATGTATTTATTTTAAAAGCATTATTATACCAAAATCATATTAGTGCCTATGAAGACTTTCAACTTTAATTATTAAAATGAAGGTAGCAAACAGTATGAAGTACAGCAATACAAAGTATTTACATGCCATCTTCAGGTCCAAATGTTCTGGCTGATTCAAACTTTCCAGAGCTGTTATTACAATATTTGCATGACTCATTTGCATGAAGTGATTTGGGAAGGAGACTTTCAAAAGTGGCAGACAAAAACAGCAACAACAAAAAGTCCTAAATGCATAATATGTAAAATTTGCACTAGATTAAAAAGAAAATGTAAAAAACAAAAAATTCAGAAACATCTTTGAAATTGTATTTATGTTTAATAGTTGCAGATTGTGTTTGTAATGATATATGGATAGTTCATAATGACGTTATTGCCGTGACTAACATTTTGTTCACTTTTAATTAATTAGGTTTTCAGTTTTTAACATCTGTAGATTTTAAATGTCTTGATTTCTGGTATCACAAGAACACACTAATAAAAGCTTGGTCTGGTTTGGCAATAAAGTCGAAAGCTGAACTGATGAATAAAGAACAGCTCTCTCTCTACATGTCTCAGGTGTGTCACTCCCTATAAATTCTTCTAGGGGTTTGAGGGTTCCATTGTGTTGTCTCTCTGTAGGCCGCACAGGAAGAGAACATTCTTCTCTAATGTTCTCCATTCCCTGTAATGGCCCAATATGGAATGGTCCGAACGGTTCAAATTAAGTTTCCATTGGGGTGGTAACTCCAAGGTGTTTCCATTGGGGTGGTATCTCCAAGGTACTTGTGAGGAAATAACACAGTTTTTGTGGGTGGTGAGAGCTATGGGTTGTTTGGAGTCAGCCAGGGGTCATAAGGGTCAGCCAACGCGTTTTATGTTGATGTTGCGTTTACGTCTGAAGCAGGCCAGGAGACAACGCTTCTCTGGCCACATGGCTGGGGAATCGGGAGCTGTAAACCCCTGCTTTCTGTTGTAAGGAAGGGAGACAACAGAGATGTTGAGTGAGTATTGGAACAGCAAATGCACACAAATGTTATTCTCAATGTGAAAGGGGGCCATGTTTTAGTCTAAACTGATATTTTAATTGATCTTAAAGATCCCCCCCCCCCCCTTCCACATGGTTGTCTCATACAATTATAATACAATATTATAAATGATTTGGCCTCCATAACATGCATCTACTGTATGGCACACACACAAACGAACACAGTAAATTGAGCCATGAAACATAACTCCCCACTCGGAGGTGAATTGGGGATGAAACTCTCCGCTCTCACCTGTTTACCATGGCAGCCTCTCTGGCTCGGACTTGCTTCATGACCTTTAGCATCCGATAGATCTGACGCAGGGTCATCTTGGGGGCCCGGTAGGCCAGGCGGGGCTCTGGTGCATAATGGGGGCCCCGGTAGGCGAAGAGCGACATGTAATCGCCCCCGGAGCCCCTCCCAAACAGCTGCGGGCGGCTCTGACCGTAGCAGGATGCACACTGGGACAGTAGAACAAGACAGAGGGACTGACTGAGAGAGCTGATGGTATTGTGTCCTTGCATTGTCATATATTGGGTTTCTGCTGGTTCTTTTGTTTGCATTTCTCACTTTAAGTAACCTGTACAAACCCCATTAACCCCTGCAATGAACTTTTATAACATACTGGAGGTATGTTGCTTATATATAATATTGTGATAGAAGTAAAAAAATATGTAAAACAATCTAATATTATACATTTTGTCAGCATTTCTTCATGAAATTTGAAATCACCTTGTCAAAAGAATAGCTCAAGCCATAATGCTCCATTGTTGTCCAGAAAGTCAACAGCTGTACTGTTGCTTTTCCACATAACTCAATATTATCATAAACAAGGCTATCCTGAAGAGATACGGCAGTGTCTCTTTACACTTGACTCTACCTGAAAGCTAATTGTTTTCAAGTTTCAGCAAAGCCAAGTTTATAAAAAAATTTTTTCAATCAAACAATACAAGTATCAGATTCAAGGATAAAACAAATTTCCCACACAAATATCACAAACTTGCATATCACAAACATTCACCCACGTTCACAGACACACATGAAGTGAAAATACATAATAGTATACACATACATAAACCCTTTGTGACACACACATATGATACTTAATATGGAACAGACACACATTTTTAATTAACATATGAGCTAATGTTCTTTTCTGAGACTTAATCACCCTCTCAATCAGAAATCCGAGACATACATGACCAAGGCTCAGGATAGCGCACGTGCACAAACACACACACGCACACATACAAGGGATCTATCTCACGACAAGATTTTAGATCTACAGATTCATTTACAAGACTGACACTTGATCATGAAGAACTGCCAACCAGTAGTGACCAGTTCACTGTTTACTTATACACGATCACTTAGTTGAACACAAAAAACTATAAACAGCTAAATAAAAGGTCTGAAATCCAAATTGTTAGGGAGTTAGCAAGACCTACAACAACTCAGGATATTAAACATTTTTGCGACGATTAATGGAAATTATCTTCCCACCCCCGAAACCTTAACACATTATCTTGTTCCCCATTGATAGCTCTCCACAATCTAATGGTTTGTCAATGTTAACAAAGTATTTACACTCCAATACCTTTTGATCACATGCATAATTATATTCCCCCTGGTTCTGGTTCAGAGATACTTACAGGGACAACTGTAGCCATGGAAAAAGTGGCGTAGAGGTCCTGTAGTCAAGATGTGCAAGCGATGTTGTCCTTCTAAATCAATGAAACTGTACCTTCTTATATGTCCTGAACTGACTGGGCATGCTGATTCTGCAGAACACACACGGTCGACTCCTCCTCCTGACACCACCAGTGGCCTCACATCATGGTCATCACACACACACACACACAGAGAGACATCCTGTTGCTTCGAGTTTCAACCTCCAAGGTGTGGTCTATTATTGAGGAGTCTTTTGTAATCTGAGGTATATTTAGAAGCAAGTGATGCAGCAGCCACTCCTGGATGAAGGGGGGAAATGAGATGGGAGAAACATGACAGAAAGAGAGAGAAATTAATGAAGAATGTGTAGAAAGTGTGAGTGAGTGAATGACAGAGAGAGGGAGAGAGAGAGAGAGAGAGAGAGAGAGAGACATTGACTAGCATGCAGTGTGACATGCTATGGAGTTGTCTTGACACTGTACTGTGACATGTCTGATAATGTGACAGTGATAGTGATGCATCATTGTGTTGCATGTTTCCAGCCATATGACGTTGTTCCTCACTGATGGGAATTGATGTGCGAGAAAGGATTTCTGTATTTATATTAATTGCATTGACAAATTCTTGGAAACTGTTTTCAGATTTTGCATTTAATTTTCCATTTTGCCAAGGTTCTTGAACCCTGTGGTATATAACTTCCTCACTCCTACATTTCCTAAATAACGTTTGTGAAAGTTTGAGCAAAACTTTAACAAAAAACAGAGAAATTCAAATATTTGGCATTAACACTTTAATGCCACAAGAGCACGAGGCATAGCTAGGGCAAGAGGGATAGTCAATACTGGGGCGTTCTCAATCAAAATGTGTCATGGTCCATACCCTATGACTAATTAATACGCTAAGCACTGGATCATACAAAGTGATATATCTAATTTAGCCAGTAGAGGGCCCCCATGTCTTGCGTTCCCACGAAATCGCTTTGTTTTTCTGTGTTAGTTGTATACTTAACGGTAGGACAGACTTGTGATTACACACTTTTAGTAAGTAAAAGTAATAAAGAAATGATTACAAATTCAAAATATGCGTTAAAAATGACACTATACGAAATGTATATAACTGCTTGATTTAACACAGTCTACATTTGTCAAAAGATTAACAGGTCAAATACCAGCAATTGTTAAGTAAACAACATTTTGTTAAAAAAGAGCATCATGTTATCAAGGATAACACTCAATCTTCAAAGATCATTTCTAATAGCATTTAAAATAGTTTAATTTCTAAGAGCATGAAGCAAGGTTTTATTTATTTTTAAACAGAGGGAATAGAAAGAAAAAAAACTTTAACTCTGAGTGCTATGAGGCGAAGAGCTCATTAGTAGTCGAGGTACCGAGGTGGATTGTGAAATATCTTGCAGAAGATGTGTTTCTGAAAGGAGGGTACACTTTAATGAGTTTGTGGACCAATCAAATTAACTAAAGAGTGAATGCATGGATGCTATAACGCCCTACGCAGCGTGGCTCTACTGAAAATGTAGGCTAAAGCTCCTTTTTCTAATGATTATTTAATTAACCTTCCATCACTTTTCAGTGATAGGCTACAACAAACATTAGGCTACATGTGCATGTGGGCCTCTGACTAAATTGCAAATAAAGACCAGACTTTACGTAATACTGCGCTATTTTTAGGAAATTATAAAAAGGCATACACTGCAGTTTTCTGCCTATTCACATACAGTGTAGTTACATTGTGACAACAGCAGGTGTCGAGATGCCCCAACAGTGTGAAGTTCCGTAGGCATAACTGTTTATTACTATGGCTGTATGCTAGGCTACTGATTGTTCCAGACTCTTTTGCACAATGTGTTGCACCACCAAATTGCAAATGATTAGCCACATTTGTAAATCAAGGCCTTTATCGAACTAACTCCTCGGATGCTCTCCCTTCACTTGCTGCGCTCAGGCGCAACGTTGCTCTTTCCTGACTCACCCCCGCCCCTATTTTTTATGATAATGAACCGATATGGTGGCGAGGTGAGGTTGGCAACTCATGAGAACACTCGGTGTCAACTAAAGTTTACTTTGCGGTCAGTCGACGCCCGACGTCCTTCCGACTTCCGAGGAGGTCTTAACAAACTCCTCCAGTGAACTTTATAGTTAAGTGAAGTGGACACCACGCGCATCCGTTAATGTCTCCGTCAACGTCTCCGCGGTACTTTACGGAGAAGGAGGTGGCTCGCCACTGCAACAAGGACTCATGCTGGGTGTTGCTGGGGACAAGGGTGTACGATGTGACCGGGTTCTTGCGGATGCACCCTGGCGGGGAAGCGCTGATTCTGCGTCGGTCAGGGAGAGACATTTGCAGGGAGATGGAGGGTCCCCCACACAGACACTCGGAGAACGCACGCCGGTGGATGGAGCAGTACTACATCGGAGAAATAGACAGACATAGTAGCGCCGACGAGATGCAGGTATATACTGTTTTCTTCTACTTTATTAGATAGCATATAAAGTAATAAAACAGCCAGTAGCGCTTTACAAACCTTCATAGACAAAGTAGACTAGTCGACGCTGTTCAAAGCGCACAGCCGCAGGAACTCAGTGAAATAATATGACAGGCTGTGAGATTCTTTATTTTCTGATAGGCGATGTGATTTGTGAACTAAGGGTGGCCTTTAGCAGTAGCCTATTGAGAAATAGACATTATTGCAGAGGGGAAGTGAGAGAGTGAGAGAGAGAGAGTGAAAGAGAGAGTGAGAGAGAGTGAGAGAGAGAGAGAGAGAGAGAGAGAGAGAGAGATAGAGAGAGAGAGAGAGAGAGAGAGAGAGAGAGAGAGAGAG
>JAODUG010004356.1:0-10635 GCA_027564795.1 Aphredoderus sayanus
GCCTTTTAACCCTCCTGTTGTCCTCGGGTTTCAAACACACACCTTGTTGTGCCAGCAGTGCACATCATATGTGTGTTAGGTTTAGGTTTAGCGCCCTCTATCTGCCACAAAGAGCTAGTGATTTGGGTCATTCTGACCCAGAGGACATCACGACGGTTAAGCTGTAGTCAGTGGCAGTACGCTAATACCTGATTTGTGAAATTCGGAGAATGTCGCCTCTGTCGCTCTGTGTGCTGAAAACAATAATCCGGTGTTTCTACACAGCCCTGGCTCCGTAAATGGGATCACAAACAAAGTGTTAAATACAACAACACTATCCCAGCCATGGCAACGTGGGAGAAGGGAGAGGTGAATTTTTGGTTTGACTTTAATATTTTACTTAACTTTTTTTTTCACTTTAATATTGTACTATTCCTTTAATGTGACTGTTCTTCTCAAGTGGTACAAGCAGCCATAGTATTTTATCATTTACTTTGCCTTGTCGCAGACACTGAGGGTGAGGCCAAAGTTATTTTAAGCAAGTCTGGCCACTTGGCAGCCATCTTGGTTTGGCCTCCAGGCCGTAATTTCAGGCCAACAATACAAGGCCCCTGTCTTAATGAATGGTGAGAGAGCCATTTCTGCACTTTCAGTGGAACATAAACATTGCGTGTATCTCAAAACAAGGGTTAATAAGCAGTAATAAACATACATGTGTATGCTGAGGATCGCCGAACTAGCCATTCTGCCAAAGATAACTGTGATAACTCATTGCTAATATTTTAATAAATGCTTTTTTAAGACGAGATTGGCTCGACTGACATACATTTCGAGCCCCTTATTGCATTGGACAGAGATGTGTTATTTGTCAACCATCTTTGGCCAGAATCTCTGACCACCTTTAATGCTAGGTCTCACCTTTGATGCGGTTAACCCTTCTGTTGTCCTTCTTATATCTTATTGTGCCACCAGATGGAGCCACCTGATTGTGTCCTTTTGTGTAGTTCTTTTTATTGTCATTGCTGTGTGTATTTAATTATTTATGTATTAATTACTTCTTTATGTTGTTTTTTTTGTTTTGTTTTTGTGCCTTTTAACCCTCCTGTTGTCCTCGGGTTTCAGACGCACCTTGTTGTGCCAGCAGTGCACATCATGTCTGTGTAAGCTGTAGAATTAGGATTGGCGCCCTCTATCTGCTACAAAGAGCTAGTGATTTTGTTCAGTTTGACCCGGAGGACAACAGGAGAGTTAAGAATGATTCATATTACACCTGCAGGAGGTAGCTTATATCCAATTATACTTTCTATTTACTGTATAATTACAGTACATATTTTGCCTCTATAAAGCCATAAACTGCCTGATAAGCCTGCGGATATCAATCTGTAGAGGGGATCACAGTTCACCATTTAAACAACCTAATTGTATTCTGTGCAACGGAGCCTTTTTTAAACAGCATTTAAAAGCTAATCAAATCAAGGATTTGCCCAAAAAGGCATCTGGCGAGACAGCTTTTTTAAAGAGGCCTTTGCACAGCTTGCCTCTAATCTGAAAATGAAATTTCACTTCAGGAGTCTGTTATCTTCTCACAGTGTTGCACATCAACGGGCATGTTCTCGGTCCAAATGAAATTGTTTTACTATTCCTTTAATATCACTAATCCTGTGTATATCATTGCAAGAGAAAATAAAAAAGTATCATAGAGAAATTCCATAAAGCAGCCTGGAAAGTAGAGTATTATTTTTCTCCATTTATGTATTTATGTATTTATTTATTTATTTATTTATTTGACCTTTTACAATGATTTTTTGGTCCATACTTTAGCTTGAATAGAGGATGCTAGGGCTGACTTTTAACAGGGTTGATACAGTACGCTGCATTTCCATTGGCCGATTGCGTTTCCATGGAATCTGCATCACTGCCTGTCAGACCGCTCTTCAAAATCCAGTTATTGTGGAAATACACCGACAGAGAGACAGCAGTGCAGCGCAGCCTGACAGATCTCAGATCAGCACCTCTCATGGCTCGCCCACGTAAAGAATGCCCAGCCTTTTATGGTAATCAATAGGAAGCTCCACAGCGGCCATGTACTGTAGGCTCAGGCTATAGTACGCACCACACAGGCACCGCGGGCTGTACACTGTTTTTGCGCGAGCTGGTAGGCGAGCTGTAGGCCTGGTGGTACGATGTGTACATTAGAATAACCAGAGGCACTGTGTCTCCTGCCTGCTTCGCTGTGCCGCTCATACAGTTTGCCAAGTCAGAGGCAGGCGTGTGTGCGTGCGTGCCTGTGTGGAGGGGGAGGGGGAGGGGGAGGGGGGAGTAGACTATGCGACATACTGTACAGCAGACATGAAAGCCGATTGCTCTGTCTTTTCAATAGGCGATAGAAACGTTCATCCATTTGTCTGTATAGAATAAGGACAATCATATACGACACTGTATTCAAGTACTACAGGCCTGTAATTACACACTTCTTAGAATTATACCATACAGCGTACTGTATTGGGCTGCAAAAAATATGCCAATATCTTGGCAAATTGGCAGCTTTGGTGTTTTTCCTCAGTGAGTCTGGAAGCCACTTTAGCCATCCTTGCTGGAGCTGCTGACATAGAGTATATTTAGCCTACAATATATTAAAATATATTCAGGCCATTGGACATACTTGCTTTCCGAATGTGTAAGTCAATTCAACATGGCAAATATATTCCCTGCCACGCAACGCTGGTGCAAAAGCCAAAAGCGAACATATTAGTACGTTTCTGTACAAATTTGCTCTTTCTTCCCTTTTGAAAACAGGTAAGGGCATGTTTTTGGTAACGTTACATGTTGAGCCGTGGATCCCTAAAGACCCTGACTTGGGAAAGAAATGTTCATTTTAATAATAATAAAAAATAATACATTTTATTTTTGAGAACTCGTTTGAAGACACTCCAGTACATCTTACATTGTAAATACGCAAATATAAAGACACATAATATAAAACACTTGACTAATAAAATAATAATGCATTTTATTTATAGAGCACTGTTCAGAGTACTCAAAGACACTTTACATGAATTTAAATTATTAAACTAAGACAGGAGTATACAAAAAAGTATGACAAATAAGTGAAGTGAAATAATGCAATTTTAGAAAAATGTAACCATCTGGGATAATCCCTTTTGATGTTATGTGTCATTAATGGTGCTTTTGGTTGGCCTGTCCTCTTAGCGAAATACCACTGTTTGCTTAGCATTAGCATATATTAGCTTACTTTACTCCTAAATGGCTACTTACTGCCTACCAGTTTTATGTTGCTTTCACTAACAAAGAGCGGCAGCATGCCAATGACATGCTAATGAAAGCCTATTCCCCAGTCCGTGATGGTCCATTCATCTCCTACATGTATTCATGCATACTAACAGTTTATAACACAAGGCCAGTTAAGACCGATCACTGTATTATGTGCACGTGGGGGTGTGCCCGTGGGGGTGTGCACGTCGGGGTGTGCACGTAGGGGTGTGCATGTGTGCTGAAACATGGTGTCACAGTTGCTCTCCAAATGAGCCAGCGGAACCTTGACTCTTCATCTTGTTAGAGTTGTTTCGCTCAAACAGACAAGGTCATACTTGGAATTGTGAGAATAACTAATTGGCAGCACCGAGTAAAGTAAAGGAGAATTTGATGCATTTTACTATTTGGCTCGGCCTTGTTCTCAGCTCACTGCTTTCTGCCAAACCTACTGTAGCAGCCAGCTCATAGAAAGGACTGCAAATTGACAAGGCTCCTTTCGAGCAAACAGAGCAAAGTTAAATGTGAGGAAAGTAATTATTACTCCAGTTACTTAACACTTTTCTTTTAAAGAGGTAGCAGGAACTGAAAAATAACCAGCGGCACAGATCATTTTTGTTGTGATACAGGTGGATATGGTTTTTGGTCCATTTAATTTTCATCAGCATAACATAATTAGAATTTTGTATCTGCTTCCTGGCTCCACTTAAAAATACATATTTTTTAAACTAAAAACTAATATATTAAATGGATTTTGTAAAATGGATAGTAATACAGAATTAAACATGTTAAAGCTCATATTATTTTTAAAATATCCTCAAAATATCTGGAAATGTCAGACCACAATATACAGTATTTGGTCATACTAGCCACGGGACTGTTGCTTCCCTCGTGGAAAGGTATATTCATCTTGGCAACCTTTGCCGCCATTGGAATAATAAAAAAAAAGTCCAGATTGATCATATTTCCCGTTCCTTGTCACAGAGTCTATTGCTTTTAGATTTGTGAGGCTTTAACGGAGGATTCTGGCTCCATGTCAGTAGGTCACATGTCCTCAGTGGACTACAGCCAAAGCACTCACTGCACTGTACATATTCACCTCTTGTTCCTACTGATTCACATTCATGGTGCTGTGGCGTCTCTTACGTCAGCTACACAGAAAGAAGCTGTGTTGTGTCCTTCCGTCTCAGTTGACCGTGAAACTGGTACAAACTGATTTTAATATGCACTTTCATAGAGCAGTGCTTTTCTTAGTGGCCAATGACACAGATATTTCTCGGTCTCACCCGTATAGATTCCTGTACCTGCCTGCAGTCATGAACAAGTCGTGAACAACACACAGCCAATGCCACAGTATGACATAACAGTATGCATGTCCAGGGAAGTGTACTGTATTCTTAAATATTGCTGTATATTTTAAATTACATTTAGCCGATACTTTAATTGAAAGCGTCTTTACCCTCCCGCTGTCCTCCGGGTTAAAATGACCCAACGCACTACCTTGTTGCGCCAGCAGAAGGCGCCATACGCAGCACAGACGTATGACGTGCTCTGCCATGTTGACGCCATCTGCTGGCGCAACAAGGTAGTGCATTTGAAACCTGAGGTCAGGTTAAAGAGGCAGCGGCACAAGGCTTGAGCCAATGACCTTCCAGCTGAGAGTTGAACACCCAAACCACTAAATAAGTCAATTTTCAGTGCAGAACCATCTTCCTGAAACTACCACACTGTATGGACGTAATTGTGAATGATCTTCTTGTGCTTTGTGCTGTTTCCCATGTGGTTTCCCATACAGTAGCATACTGTACCCCAGGCGACTACTGTACAAAGCTATGCTAATAAAAACAGACATAATAAAGCTCTAATTTTAATTTCATCCTTCTGATGCGTAAAAGTTATGTCAGCATTTCACAATGAATTTGCAAATAGCTCATCCCTGTGCATACTGTAGTTCTACACCATTGGCCTTGTCCATGCCTAATTCAAGATTAGACTATGCAGAGAGGCATGTACAGTACATGCGCTGGTTAGTGTAAATGAAGGTCCTTACTTTTTGCTTGTGATCTTTGAGATTTCTCTCCACTTTGATGTGCCCACTGCCCTGAGATTTCCAGTAGATTGACCTCCCCCACCCTCTGCCAGCATTCGTCTGGCAGACCAGTTACTGGTTGCATAAAAGACAGGAATCTTTGGTATTTTGTTAGCTGATGATGATTTACGTTGCACTGCTTATGCATGTTTTGGGACAGTTCTGTACTGTAGAATCAGGATTATATACAAAATATTAAACATATATTGATACAAGTCATGTGAGAAACTAAATTATATGAATGCTGTAGTCAAATCTTGCCATATGTTTCCATCAAGAAAAGAGCACAACATCCTTTGTATAGAACTCACTACTTTACTACAGTTAAAATGCAAGCAGAAAGTTTTTTGTTTTTAATGATTATTTAGAGTTTCTTTCTGCTTCTGCCATGTATTATTTTTAATGTCTGTAAAAACCACAAGACAGAGGCCGGAAAACATTCCATCAGCCCTACTTGCTGCTGCCAACTGTCAATTGATTAACATGGGAGCGGATTGAAAGTGGCTCTGCTCTGCTCTGCTCTGCTGCATGTGTGCAGCGGCCTTTAGATGTGTAATTATAACAGTGGCGGCATGGACAATACCCCCATACAGGCTTTGAACTGTGTTTTGGACACACCTTTGAATAGCATGCCTGCGTTTCTGTCAGCTCTGTCCAAATTGGTATTAATTGCTTCATCATAGCAGTAGTTTAAATGTGTTGTTGTTGTTGTCACATTGAGCAATTAAAGGAGTACTTCACCCAAAAATGATAATTACTGTATGAATTAATCAGCCCACAACGCCTGGAATGCTGGAATGGAATCTTTCATGAAGAATGTAGCTCTAACGTGTTTGTATGCAATGTTTTGATACAATAAATTGATCGGGAATGTTTTTTTTTCTCTTTAATTTAAAATAAACTTTTAAATTAGAAAAGTTTAAAACTACACAGCTAGGCTACGCTTTCTTTGAAGAGAGACGAGTAAAAAATGTGTCTTACAGTATTCCAGACTGAGGGGCAAGCAATTCATTATCTTTTTGGGTGAAATATTCCTTTAAGCTGTGCAAATATTGATCAGAAAATCTGCCAAAACACATTCCATTATTTCTGCAATTATTTAGCATTTTTAAAATGGACATAAGAAAAAAGAAGAAATGAAGCATGCCAGATTTTTGCATATTTGATGTCTCTTGTGGCTGCTGTTTCAACATCCCTGTGTTTGTCTGTACTGGAGGCTAAATACACTGGGAGCATCCTGACATTCTGACCAAACTTAAGAATAGCACAACAGCCAAGTCTGACAACTGAATAAACAGCAGTTGGGAGAAAGAACCAGGGCTAAGCCACCCACACATGGCTTACTGGGCATTTGTGCACTGAAATATTAACAGCGGAATTGACCTCTGCATTAACGTGTTTAACTGGGGGGCAAAAAAGAAGTATTTTCTCCATTTGAGATAGTGTGCAGTCATTGCTTCCAGAAGTGTTTTGTTTCTCTTTAATCAGGCTGAGAGTCTCCGTGCTGCTCTATCTGCAGAGTCTGGGGCATCTCCCTGAATGTCATTTAGCGAGCGAAGAGGGAGGCAGGCAAAGCTGTGTTGAGTGCCGTATCACTCAAAGCGGTTCTAGCAGGTGGGCAGATTTGTACAGTTCTCTGAATCGTCTGGGGGACGATTATGTATCTGTCTACGGAAACACACAGCCAGTCCACCCCCACCCCCACCCACCCCTTCTCTCTCTTTCATTAAGAGCAGAAATCAAGCTCTGACAATTCAGCAGACGGGGAAAGGCTAGCAGGTAGACTTTGTAAATGAGGCGAAGCATTATTGAGTTGTCGGCCCATCTAGAAAAATGAAAGGTGGCCCTGATTGAAATGGCTGCACATGAAATGACAGTCTCTGTGAATCAAAAGGCAGAAACACTGCAACAATTTGCCCTAGTGGAAAATTGACAGTTGCCAAAGTGGACTTTATTTGACGGCAATCAGCCTTTGCAAATGTGGTGAAAAGCCGCACTTCAGTGACATCTGAAAATTCGCCAGAAAGGGCCAACACCTATCAGCCAACCTCCGCTGTCTGCTTTATGACAAAGTAAATTTGTTATTTTTGCACTGTTTTCCCCCTCACCCGGCAGAAAATAAGCACAAGTGCTCCCTTGCGACGTGAATTACTTTGGCTTGTTTGAATAGGCACAGCATCACCCCTTAGGCTAGACCTTGTGTGGGTATCTGGGGTATGCATCCTCAAACTGTCAAGCTGTCACTTTAGAGAGCACAAATAGGGTGTAAATTAGGTCTCTAACATCTTAAGGTTGGGGACCTCATGTGGGGTCCTTTTTATAAAAAATCCTTATTAAAACTAAAACTGACAATAAACACCTAATTGAAAAGTAAAGATTGTTCTTTATATAACCGCTGCTGCCAGCAGCTTTGAAATGCCACAGGGGTCTTTTTGAAAGCCCATTGGCCGTCTTACGTAAGTATTCATTAGCGTCCTGCCCATAGCCTACAGTTATCTGGAGAACTCAGGCTCATTGCACACTGAATAACTGACAGATTAGCCCTTCCCCTTTAAGGCCAAAGGAGACCAGCTTGCCGGCAAGCAGTTTTGCAGGCGGGTGGCGTTACGGGCACTTGGAGCCACTACAGGGGGTATTTTTGATTGATCTTGACCAGTGTATTATCATGACTGAGCCAGCTGCTCACACATGCGATACAGCCACTTTTACACTGCTTTTGCGTATATCTTCACTAACTTTTTCATGGTTAATTATGCAAGCTATAGTCATCTCTAAATGTGTTACCATTGTGACTATACCTTCACCGTGTGTTTAATAGGAAACCCCTTCAATCGGTTGGGGTGGTCCATTTTGGCCATAACAAACACAAAAAACTTCCCTGTCAGGTGACTTCATCTTAGAAAAAAAAAATGGCCAGTATATACATAGCATGAGCACTTTATTTCTAGAAAGACATTCAAAAAATGTTTAAAAGAAACCTGACTCGTGCAGACATCTTGAGTTTGATCGACCCACTGGCCTAGCTGCCTGGACATTATAGACTAGTTGGGTCTGATCTATGATATCGCTTTCATGTAATGCAGACAATTTTCTAATTTAAAGATGCTTTCTGCAACTTTGTGGCACCATTGTCAGCACTCTGTAGAAACCTCTCTGATACATCCTGTTTCTGTTGAATTATGTCACAAAAAGAGAATTTTGATTTAATGATGGAGAGCAGTTTTATGCTACTACTCAGTTTAAAGGTCCTATATGCGCTGTTATAAACTCCAAATATAGCAGCAAACAGCTATATTCTATGTAAATGTATAGTGAAGTAATGGCGTCCTGAGTAGAAAATGACATCACACTCGTTCTGTGTGTTGTAATTCAAGCTCCTCTGTTCATTGTTTTCATAGTTATTGATTTTTATTGTGTGTGTGTGTGTGTGTGTGTGTGTGTGTGTGTATGTGGCCCACAGAGCATTTGTTTTGATCTGAGATGCTGGTACGCATAGTGTGACGATCTAGTGGACGAAAGTCTTATAGATGCACTTTAATTTGATTAATAATGACAGAGAGAGGTTTTAACCATTGTGATGTCCTTAAAAATATCGCATTTGGCCACTCGGCAGAGCATCTGATTGTGTATGATTTTGTGTGTTTTTTAATTTTCATTATTTATTAATTATTTATTTATGTATTTGTGGTTTCAAACTCGCACCTTGTTGTGCCAGCAGTGCACATCATATGTCTGTATAAGATGTAGAATTAGGTTTAGCGCCTTCTATCTGCCACAAAGAGCTAGTGATTTGGGTCAGTTTGACCTGAAGGACATCACAAGGGTTAAGTAAACACAAAGGATAAGAGACGTAGCACTAGAAGATGCTGGCAACTAGCAGTACATTATGGTGCTGTGTTCCTTTGGGTCAGTTTGACCCGGTGGACATCACAAGGGTTAAGCTAAATCTCTGCTTAACTTAGCTTCTGAACCAGCCCAGTGAATAAGAGCCTCCTGCTGCAGTATGCCCAGCAAAGCAAGCCCCTCTGTCCTTGGCCTCCCAGCACACGGTATCTGTCCTAACGAACGGCGTGGCCATTTCCCAAAGTAGCGGCGTCTGGTCTGCGAGGCCTCTGCTGAAGCATGGCAGGGGTATTTTTAGCGGTGTTGACAGAAACCCAGGGCCACTGTGGTACAGTATATATGTCCACCACCACCACCTCCCTGCTGCGTCCCCCAGGGAGAGGCCAGGGCTCCTGCATCTTCAGGCAGCTGTCATGTACCCTCCTGCAGCCACGGAGGAAGGAAAACTAGCTGTGTGTGGAAAAGAGCTGTGGGATGACAGCGCTCCGGGGACGGACAGCCCTGGCCCTGTGGCGCTGCCGTCCAATTACCAACACAGAGATCGACCAGTGACACTTTTTTCTTTTATTCATTTTTATTTTATTTTTTTATTATATATTTTTTTTAAACTGGAAATAAAGAAGGGGTTGCCAACGCCAACGCCACCGGTCCACTTCAGAGAGTGGACGGCAACTTGGGATTGCTGCCTGTCAATTAGGGTAAAACAACCCTGCTGTATCTGCTGGTACAGTAGTGTGTCCCCCCCCCACATCAGCTCCATCTTGAACAGGGTGTGCTGATACATCATTGTCAATAACCAGGACTTTAGCATTCTGTTCTTTTACCTACAACCCGGGGATCAGCATTCACTGTGTGGGGCTTCATTATGTCTGCTCGGATGGATCTCGCTTTCCTAATGAGATTTCATGATTGGTCCAAATGGAGAGGGTCCCAGCAGGGATGGGGTCTCTCCCTGTGCCTTCGTTCCTGCGTTCCACAACCCCCCCCCCCCCCACACCACCCACCTCCCCCCCTCCCCCTCCTCCCACCCATCCCGCTCTTCCTGTCTGTGCGCTGTGACTCAGCATGCGAGCGTTACAGCAGCTGGGTTGGCAATGGCAGAAAACAAACCGTGGTGCTTTAATCAACTGCCAGTCAAGTGCGGAGGTGTTCCTCAAGGCTCTGTTTGTGTTTCTACTTAACGTTTCCCTCGCTTTTTTTTTTTTTTTTTTTGGCTCGTGAAATACACCGCTTTGAGTCGCCTGTGTGAAATGCACTTCCCGTACTACTCTGCAGATGTGAGGGCTAAGTTTTAACAATCAACCGTATTAAGCCCTTGGATGTTCAGACCTGGCCACAGAGCCCCCATTAGAGATAAGGGAAGGGTTGTTAACCCTCGTAATGTCCTCCGGGTCAAACTGACCCAAATCACTAGCTCTTTGTGGCAGATAGAGGGCGCTAAACCTAATTCTACA
>JAODUG010004357.1:0-10635 GCA_027564795.1 Aphredoderus sayanus
ATGTTTTAGATGTCTCCCTGCTCCAACACACCTGATTCACATGAATGGGTCATTATCAGGCTTCTGTAGAGCTAGATAATGACCCATTAGTTTAAATCAGGTGTGCCAAAGCAGGGAGACATCTAAAACATGCAGGGCAGTGGGTCCCCGGACCGGAGTTGAGAACCCCTGGTCTAGTGAGTATTTAGGAGCAGGCATCTACTCTAGGTAGTAAGGAACTTTACTCAAGGAAAAGCAGAGATTGTCCCGTGCTGGGAATTTAACCCCAGACCTTTTGACAGAGCAAAAGCCCAGATGACAAGCATATAGCAGTTTAGCCTGGTGTAACACTTAATAATGACAGGCCAATTACAAGTTTTAGTAAACATTTTCAGTCCACCCACAGACACATAGGCTTCAGTGTGGTCTTATTTCCAAGTGTTTTTTATTTATTTTCTTCTGTGGAAATTAATGCCAAAATACTAATGGAGTAATCGAATTTGTTTCAATGTGTTTGTTTTAATACATGTCATTGCAGTGATATACAGGTACAAAGAAAACTATGCTCTTTTACTGTACCATATATTTCTGAAAAGTTTTAAGATTATTCTGTATTGTATTGATGTACTGTATAGCAACTAGTGGTTGCACAATGTACAATGTATGGTATGTAAACAAAATGTCCAAAATGTTTTTGATTAATGTATTTGAAATTAATTAATTTTAAAAGATGTTGTGTATGCTTTTTTTGTCTATCTATAGACTGAAAACTACAACTGGCTAATTTGTAATTACTCCCAACGGTAGTGACTAATTAAATAATTTTCCCCGTTCTACTTATTTACCTAGCTATGTTTGGAGGCAGCAATTTATTCACGACGTTATTATGCTGTTATGATATAGTGCAGGCATTGCATGTGTTAGAGATCTCCACATTTCTTTCAGTATCGTAAGTAAATTTTTTTGCAGTGTGTTATCGACAAATGCTTTATAATCACTAAATCTAAGCTGCAGTAACCATCGCCCCTCCAGCCAAACATGCACGCACGCGCACACGCACACGCACACACACACACACACACACGCACACACACACACACACACACACACACACACACACAACAGCAAGGAGCTCCCCCCAGCACTGGTGCTAATATGCTAAATCAATATTCTTTAGCAGAGCCATTTCTGCAGGCAACTCACACAACAGGCTGTGGCTCGCAGTGAAATAAATCTGTGCGCCGGCACGGACATAAACGTCCACATCCATGGGCCTCAAAGTGAGGTGTGTGTGCAGTGGGGGGGTGAGGGAGGCAGTACATCTGTGACCTCAGCGGGAAGCAGCCTATCGTAAGCAGCTGCCTGTAGTAGAGGGCAGCAGCCTGTAGAGGTCAGCGGTCCCAGTCGGTCGGACAAAAAAAATTTATATATAAAAAAAAAGAGATGTGGCCTGCTGTTCCCTGCCAGACCTCTAGGGGCAGACACAGCCTGCTGCGAGGCTGCTGCACTCCCACGGGCTGGCGTGCTGGGAAACACACACAGGTCGATTGGTTGGTTGTGTGTGCACGTGTGCGTGTGTGTACACAACAAGCCCATTGGCCTTGTCTCTGTGGGTGTGTATGTAGGTGTGTATGCGTGCACATGCACGTGCCTGCATGTACTCTATGTGTACGTACGTTTCTCTGCATGTGTGCATGATTGTGTGTTTTCTACTGTGAGTGTGTGTGTGTGCGTGACGCGTGTATGTGTGTGTGTGCGTGACGCGTGTATGTGTGTGTGTGCGACACGTGTATGTATGTGTGTGTGTGTGTGTGCGGTGTACGTGTGAAGTTACTAATTTCAGCCATTACCGCAGCCCTGCGCGGAATTAGCCAGCATTAGCCTAAAGCACGCACACACACACACACACCGACACACACACACACACACACACACACACACACACACACACACACACGCACACACACACACACACACACACGCACACACACACACAGTGACCAGTGCTGCAGTGCTGATAACAACCAGCCCCAGCCAAGCACAAGCACAGCCTAATAAGAGCAAGGTTGCCATGACGGCATCATTTCTAGCCTGTTCCAGCAGAGCATGCTGGGGGCCTTAACGGGAAGGCAGATCATCCTGGAGCACGAGGAGAGACCCCACGGCATCCAATCACATTCTTCCATTTTGCATCCAAACACAATGGCGCAACAAGTTATATTTAAAAGTACTTTCTACGTAGCACCAGTAGTTAAATACAAATAACATCATTAAATATTACGAACAACAGCATTGAGATGCAACTTCTGTATGAAAGATGCTACTGTATATAAATAAAGTTTATTATTATTATGATGATGATTATTTGTCTTATTATTTAATGATGTTGTGGCAATTGGATGCTCAACACGGTTATAATATTGTATTAAGAAGGTAGGCGCTGCATAGGGAAATACCAGGCTCATTACCCTGAACAAAGTCTTAATTAAAATGTAATTATAAGCCATTAAGCCTGCTTGAAGTAATGCTAAACAGACTTGCAGGAACACTGACACTGATTGTGATGGCTTGCATTAGCATACATTAGCATGCATCGCTGCAATGCTCCTGCATCGAAACAACAGAGAATAAAAGAACACTCTTCCTTGCATCTCAGAGTGTCTTCTGCTTTTGAAGAAGTGCAGCTATAAATGTTGAATGAGAAATACAAGGGGAATGCAGACCGCCGAGAAACCGCGTGAGGTTGTTGGCGAATAAACAAACGTAACGCTCCAGATGCCAACCGCACTTGGCGCCTTCTGCTGGCGCAACAAGGTAGTGCGTTGGGGTCAGTTTGACCCGTAGGACAACGGAAGGGTTAATCCAAACAAACTAGCAAGCTGTGGAGTTAGTTGCCGTCTGGATTGACAACGCCCAGCCGTAATGCCACTGAAGTGTGCCAATCTTTCACCACTCCAGCTGTTGTGGCGAGCGGACGGAGAGGAACCAAACGCACCACGAGACTTGCATGTAACCAGGAATTTAATCAAACATCAATTAAGTACTCACAACCACAGCGACCGGAGACGCACAATGAACCCACAAGGACAAACACCAACACAAGGGCTTATATACAAAAAGACAAGACAGACGATTGGACAGAGACAACGAGAGGCAGGTGAAACCAATCAACAATTAAACACTACTTAGAGTCAGTTGCTATGGCAAAATCTCCGCCCCTTTCTAACGTGAACTGAAAGAACTGTTTTTTTGTGTTTTGTGTTTTTACCGTGCCGATATTATTAAGTTTCCTGACATCTTTCTAATCCTAACCTCATCCTATTTCCAACCGTAAAAACAATCTTCTCTTAGTTTCTTAATGTCTATAAAAACATAAGCTTTGCTTCCATGTGTTTTGCTTTGTTTCCATGTGTTTTGTCATAACAAACTACAGTAGATTATAAAATTATAAAAATGTTTTACAACTAAAATTTTCCATACAGGAATGCATGTGTGTGTGCATGCACTCACGCACATACACACCCACACAAACACTTCTACTGCAGAACTCTCTGGATCGGTGTGGATTGTTATAATAAATCAATATGCCAGCCACGCTGAAGCACTTACAAGCAACGCAGACTGGCACACACACACCCAATCCCCCCCCCCCACACACACACACACAGAAGCAGACTTTTTATTTTTTGTAAATCAATTGAGAGGGGTGTTAAAACAATGTGTTTTGGTCTGTAGAATACAAATCTGATTTTTTTTGCAATTCTTATAGCCCTAACCTACATCATTTTGCAGTTGAATGTTACATGTTGTATTTCTACTATTATTCCGGATGGTACACACTTTTTTTGACATTGTTATATCTAGCTCAGTAATAGTAATTGTATGGCTGTTTGAGGCTGTTAACAAATGAGAAAACACACTTTAATTGGTCTGGGAAATGGGGATCTATATCTCACATTGCTGTGTCTGGTCATTTTATCCAAACACAACATGTGATAATCTTCATAGTAACCAAACGTTAAGCCCCAGTTCAGTCAGAAAATAGAAGTTAAAAGCAAAATTACTCTCTGGCCAGTATTCTCAGTTTAGCCAAATAGAGTAATCTTGTTAGAAATTGAGGGCAGGAGCTGTTGGTGTCTAAACTTCCAACTGTGAGGGATATCCTGAAGTGCGGCATCTACTTGAGGGAGCAAAGTGAAGATAACAGCAGGAACTACCAGCTTGTGGGGAACATCTAACCTGGTCTGATTTGTCAGTGGAGCAAAGCTAATGTTCTTTTAAAGCTACGTTATCAATGAAAAGGTGACTATCATGTCCAAGCTCAAGGAGGTCTGATATCAGGCAGTGAAGTTCTATATTTGGAAGGGAAAACTACATGTCAAAGAGGTTAATGGTCAAACTAGAAAAGTTATTTGATATTTTTACAGTGTCAGATTATGTTGTGTGTTTGGTGGGGGGCTGTGAGGGCTGTGGGATCCAAGACAACGTTAACTTTTTCTGCAGCAGAGAAAAAGATTAATGTGAAAGTTATATCCTACATCAAGGAACAAAAGGTTGGAAGTGAAGGGTCCCACCAAGTTACCCTGATCTGCCAGAGTATTAGACAGGTGAGGACATGTGAAAGGCAGGAGATGGAAAAGACAGCAGAAGAGAAGAAAGGAGGAAAATGCTACAGCAGCACAGAAAAACAATTTCTATTTCTATTTAGAAATTAAAAATGATGTACAGTAGCTTAGAGTCATCCTATCCCAAAAACAAACTAATATTTGAATTCCCCGTAAAAAAAATACATAATTTAAACACCCCTCATGTTAGGATTTCCTTCAGAATCATGTTAGCGCCTGTGTATGTCCCACCCTAGGACCGCAGTGTTGCCGCCCTACGGTTGCCGCGGGCTACGGCATGGCAGGCTCTCACTTCACCGGCTCTCCCGCTGATCCTCGCGCCACGCAGGAGTTTAAAGCTGTCCATCATCCACCAGATATAGAAACATACAAATAAAAATAAACTGTAAAATGAACTGTAACTGTAAGGAGACTGGAGACTGACGGGGAGAGACAGGAATATCTTTTCCTCAGTGCGACTGGTTCACAAACGGGCCAGAAGGCTTCTCAGACAGACGAACGCATGAATACATTTGCACAATACATATTAACAGCTACTACTACAGAAGCTGTAGTGTGCTGCAGCCAGCCCCCTACAAGCTAACGCTAGGCTTTGTCATCAAACACCACGCTGCCCCACTACACATTTCAAAGCACAGCATCAGTGACTTTGTGTATTTGTATTCAATGTTGTCTAGAGACCTCGCTAGCAAAACACAGGTGAGGTGCAAATGGACATAATGCATTTAGACGACAGACGTTTATCTTTGTTTTGTTGGTCTGTTTATACATATGGTAATGACTCGGTGAAAAACGACTCAAAATAAAAGATTACATTAGCATAATGTGTATTTGCATTCATCTTTAATGTACCATTAGATGTAAACAACCGCCTCTCTCTGCACCTGTGACAAAGCCATGCCTGGCTGTCTGTAGTAAGTAATATCTGTCAATTTCAGCGCCACCATGAAGGCGCAAAGGAAACACTGGTAAAGAACATGCCAATATCATTTATATAATAGCGCTTTATATAGTCCTCACCCAGGTATTTTGTTCTGAAAAGTTTTCAAGGTATGGTAACTTACATGCATAGGAATAAAATCAGCTCCCACAGTTTCTCACACAAGTTGCCATAGCAACAGCGGGGGGAAAAAAAGCTTGGAACACATCTTTGACCAACTCTGCAAACTGCCTGTTGTATAAAAGTGCCTCTTCTGCCATTCTTTTGCCTTTTCAGGAGGCTATTTTAAATAACAAAGATAAATGAAAAAGTTAATAAAATAAATAATAAACCAGCCGGCAATGCTTCTAGCAAAAGAATTATGCTTCTGAGGCTCTGGTTGTACTGAGGGCCTTGAGGTTATGCAGAAAAATGCAGTCCTGTCTCAGAAAGGAAAACTAAATCTTTGCGACTTCACTCAGCTGCCCAGATAAATATTCTACATACTGTATACACACAGTATATACAGTATGTACTGTATATACTGTGTGTATACAGTACATACTGTATACACACAGTATATACAGTATGTACTGTATATACGGTACATACTGTATATACTGTGTATAAAGGCCCACAATTTGTGCGTGTTTCTTTAATTTTAATCTGCACTCCTGGGTCCTGAACCAGCACCTGCTAGAACGTGAAATCTGACAAAATTAATGTGAGCAACAAGACAATAAATTGCTATCATCCAGGCCCCTGCACTGATGACACAAAGTGCATTTATTTAAGTACGTTGAGTTGCACATTGTGTATGAAAGGTGCTATACAAATATTGTATATTATTATTATTACTATTATAACTATATTATTATTATTATTATTGTTATTATATTTTTATATTTTTATTATAAAAGGTGGGTGCAAATATGCCCACTCTGCTAGCCGAGACCTTGCGTTACAATGGATCAAGCAACAAAAGGTGCATTCATCTGTCCAAGGAAAACAATTGAAAGGTCTTGTTAGGTTGCTCAGTGGAGTTAAGCTTCATAGGTACTGTAGGTGATGCAGTTAATCAAAAAATTAAGTTACACGGGGTTACATGTGGGTTAATTTACTCTATGGTAAAGGATAAATGGTGTGTTATTTTGCAGCCATTGGAGAAACAACGCTGTTTTGGTTTCAGAAACGAGGATCCGATCAACCTAGCCTGGCACCGCCCGACTATTGCTCTGATACATTTTCACTGAGATTATCCCTCGTGATGTCCTCCGGGTCAGAATGACCCAAATCACTAGCTCTTTCTGGCAGATAGAGGGCGCTAAACCTACTTCTACAGCTGACACAGATATATGATGTGCACTGCTGACACAACAAGATGTGTGTTTGAAACCCCAGGACAACAGGAGGGTTAAAAGGCACATGAAACAACACAAATACATTCACAAATAATTAATAAAGAAATAAATACACACAGCACTGACAATTGAAAAACACACAAATCATACACAATCAGATGGCGCCAGCAGGTGGCTAAATATGAGATTACTAGGGTTAAAGTCCACAGCTCGCTTCCCCCAGCCCTCCCTGAAACTGAAAAAAAGGGCCATGCGTTCCCTTGCACTTGACTGCTTGCCTCTATCACCCCACCCATAGAATGCGCCTGCACAATACCTGCCTATACACCAATGCATCTCTGTGGAGCTGGCAGGTCGTAATGCGATGCCATGGCAACACAATAGCCATGGGAGTGCCAGGGAATTTCAGGCAGCTCGTCCCAACCCCGCTCCATCCAAGCAAGGTTTCTCTGTTCCGTTAAGGGCCGTTTTGTTTGCACGATATTTGTCAGCAGAAAGCCGCTCTAAAGTACCGATAGCTTAACCTGATTTATGTGCACGTGAAACCCAGAGCAGGCCAGAGAGATCTTCCATTAGCCTCCCTGCCAGATGGACCTCTCTACAGTGCTTGGGTGCCTTATTGAATCAAACAGCGCGAGACAAGGCTTTCTGTCACGGAAGTTCAACGGAGAAGAAAGGTTGCACTTGAATTTTGGGTGGGAATGTGTGTGTGTGTGTGTGTGTGTGTGTGTGTGTGTGTGCGTGTGTGTAAAAATGGATATAAACTACACCAAGAAGGATTTTCATTCCAACGTAGTCTAAATTTGACCGTGTGCGTCGGATGCTTGCAGGTTTAATGTTTATCCAATGAACACCACTCTGCTGCTGTGCTCCTACACTTCCAACACCTACAGATGGACAAGGCAAGGACTAAAAGTTTTTAAAAAATGTAGGTCTTCCTGTTCCAGTGCGTTCACTTCAGTTTTAAAGTTCCTTTAATTGAAGTGGCTCCACTGATTTCATTACCGGTTTTAATGTGACTACTGTAGAACAGAATCTTAACCATTTTCCTTGCATGTGTGAAAGTAAGACAAGCACACTATTTCTGAATGCATTCAATATTTACTTCTCCCATGAGTGTCAATAGGCTAAATGTTCCTACAAAAACCATGACAGAATAATTTATCTAAAATTACTATTCAATCTAAACCAACTGAGCTTGGTGTTTTGCTGAAATATTTCTACTGTATTAGTCTAAAATTATTTCAAATTTGGCAAGAAAAAGTCTAACTCAGATAATTTACAAAGCCTCCCCAGTGTTTAGGTAAGCTTAAATGCAAACAGACACAGCTACAAACATTTTGGCACACATACTCACACATACAACCCACGCTCAAGTCAGGCCAGATTGTAGTAATATTGTACATGCAAAGTAAGTACACAAAGAATACTGTACATGTCTTCATTGGCTCTTCATGCCCAAAATTGTCAGCAAATATAGTATGTATCGCATGAATTCTGTAATTCAGCACAGCTTTCTGTTAGAAAAACATCTGTTCTGTTAGAAAAACATCTGTACTGTAATTGATTTTTCTGAGGCAAAGAAAGCTTCATGTGTGGCAAGGATCCTTGGAAACATAAGGGTTATTAAATACATATGTCAGACAAGATAATGAAAATATACAGTATAAAGTACAATTATGTATTTGTGCAAATTTAGGAGCTAATTCGCTGCATATGCAGGTCTAGCTACTGTGACTAGACTGTGTTCTAGCTGAACTGAAGCAATTTTTCAGTAAGAAAAATAAAGTGATAGTCTCCGCATTAAGCTCCCACAGATCGGAACTTGGAAGTGGGATCTAAATGTCATGGTCTGTTCCCTGTCTCGTGTTTGCTGTCTTGTTAGTGATGTCATGGTCAGTGGTCTCCTCGTGTTCCAAGCATTCTACGGCTAAAAGTAGCTCCTGAAAATAATGGGCTTGTCAGTCTGAAATGTAGGACTCTTGTTTTAGGATTTATGGTCTGTAGCGCTGTACATGATTGCCTTACATTCACCCATTCAGACACACTGATGGTGGTGTCAGCTTTGCATGTGTGTGGCTATGTGTGTGTGTGTGTGTGTGTGTTACTGACCTGGTCATCTGTTGTGTAGGTGAGGAGCTGCTCTGCTGTGTTGTCCTCCAGAAAGCTGCCCTGGGGGGAGGAGAACTCGGGCATGAAGACCACAGCCTGGGGCTGGCCCTGCAAGTGCACGCACACACACACACACACACACACATCAACCTTATTATAGTGAAATCAAATCAGTGTGTTGCTCTGAATTCATCATTTAGAATGTGCACACACACACACGCACACACACACACACACACACATATACGCACGCACAAACGTGTACACACACACACACACGTACACACACACACACACACACACAGGTTTCAACCACATTCTTCCACCAGCAGAAGATGCCACCTGCTTATGTTTTGACTTACATAGACATCATGTGTTAGCTGTAGAAATATATTTGGTGCCCTCTGCTGGCATCATAAGGTAGTGCATTTAGTTCGTTTGACCCAGAGGACAGCAGGAGGGTTAACGGTGTGTGAGCTACTCAGATATTGACAAATTGACTAAGTCTAAGTCCCTTTGGAAAAAAGCTTCTCAATGTTATAGCATATGTAAAGCTTTCACACACGGGTGAAACAGTTATGTACAGTAGAAACCCTTACGTTATGAAAATTATGCACAGTCACACACACACATGCACACTCACACACACACACACACACACACACACACAAACTCAGCCCAAAACGGTCGTACCACAAACTGTAAATCTGTTTCTCCTGGATTATTTACTGATCTTAAACCTGGAAAAAAGTTTTTTTGTTTTTCTAAACAGATCTCCCCAAGCAGGCCAGAGCCCAAGATCCTATTCTGTATAAAGCTGCTCTCAGATATTAAATCAGAATCAGTCACCAGCCCTTTACGACATTCGGCAGAAGATGGACCATGGATGGATCATCTTAATTCTGATGTACAAGGTTTCTGTAGTTCATATGTGGCGCTGCAAATGACTGGCATAATCAAAAAGGAGGCGGAGAATAATTAGCAGATGTAGTGCTCTGCTCCACATTAATAACCGACAGACATAATGTAAATAATGACAGACAGGGAGAGAAAGTGGAGAGTGAGTCAGAGATAAAGTTGGTAAGCGAGTGAATGAATGAGAATTAATGAATGAATAAGAGACATTAGTAAGAGAGAGAGAGGGGGGGGGGCAGATCAAATATGTGGTAAGATGACTTGTGGCATGTTGAGAATGTTTTCATGCAACTGCAGCAAAACAAAAACATTTAAGGGAGAAGAATATATTGCAAACGCATTCAAAATTCAGATTGTGGCTTTTAACCTCTGTTTACATTTTCCTTATGAAGTCAACTTTATAACAGATGTTGGTTCTGCCTCTGGCAGCCAGAGAGAAATGTTGCAAGCAATTGCTATTGCCCCTAGAGTCTAGAAACATTGTTGCATGCATACAATCTTAACACCTGTGTTTATTCCTGAAGAAAACGAACACATATGCCTTCTAACCGGTACGGATTTTTATTGTTTCTCGCCCATTTAATTAACCCTTGTAATGTCCTCAGGGTCAAAATGACCCAAATAACTAGCTCTTTGTGGCAGATAGTAGGCGCTAAACCTAATTCTACAGCTTACACAGACATATGATGAGCACTGCTGGCACAACAAGGTGTGAGTTTGAAAC
>JAODUG010004359.1:0-10634 GCA_027564795.1 Aphredoderus sayanus
TAGGTTTAGCGCCTTCTATCTGCCACAAAGGCTAGTGATTTGGGTCATTCTGACCCGGAGTACATTACGAGGGTTAACATATGTACATCACAAAAGAATGCATCGGGATGTGTTAAAGTTGAAAAATAGTTTGAAAATCCCCCTATCGCGAAATATATTTCTTGTTTCGGGGCGTTATTCAAAGGAACATTGAAGAGCTGAGCACATGACAATTTATCTAAAAAGATTTGTAACTAATATCTACATTGTAATCTATTCTCTCATTCCCAGCAAGACAACCAATCAAGTTATGGAATGTAAAAAAAAAACAGCCTCATAAACATTTGTAATGTTCTTCAACTATTTTCAAATATGTCTGCTGCATTTCATGGGCATGGCGCATACTTAAAATGATATACAGTATTTGTCGTCATCATCACCATTAGCAGAAGTCATGTTCATCACCACAGCAATAAATTACAGAGGAGAACAAAAGATGGAACAGGTTGAACAAGTTCCCACAGGGCAGAACAGAAGGTAAGCCACACCATGCAAGAAACATGTCCTCACAGTACAACCCTTAGCCTGCCCACTCACCAAGACATGGAGCACACATACCAGAGAAGGGGACACCAGCCTTTCGCACCGTTTGAATGTATTCCACGTTAAAGGTATAGTAAGTCATTCCGAAACAATTACTAAATTAGAACTTAAATAAAAAATAAAAATCTCTCCCTTCAATGCCAAAGGGTGTGCCCTCTGAAGCGCCACCCCACACATTGGAAATGCGTTGCAAAGGCTATGATATTGTTGTTGTCTGCACCACATTCTATGTGTTCCTATTTATGGAACACAATCCTATGAAGAATCCTATGTAGAATACAGGATTATTTTTCAGAGAATGGTAAACTAGCGGACTGCGAGGAGATATTTAGTGAATTTGGCAAAAAGTGTATTAAATGATAATTATTTATTATACCTTTAGTGAAAAAGCTATTAACAACACTTCTGTTTCTCATTCCTACCACAGACTCTACAGGTCCACAAGTCTCCCACAGGAGCAAAACAGAAACGATAGCCAAGTGAATATTGTCCAATTCCTCCCTGTTTTGTAACTGGACGTTCAGTCTAAACATTCAGTTCATGGAGTACAAACTGAATGTTCTATCGTTCTGGTAGCAGCCAGAATGTTCAGCGGGAAGGGAGAAGAATGTCAAAAATAACAGTTGGAAATTGGAATTAGAGCGGGGCCTTTAAATAAGGCTTTGTGATGACATACCTTGCCTCCTCCAATACCCATGCCGCAGTTGTTGAGCTTTAGTTCCTGCAGTGTGTAGCAGGCAGGGCTCTTTAGCAGCTTCTCGATGCCCTTCACACCATCTGGCCCAAAGGCGTTGTCGCTGAGGTCCAGAACGGTGAGTCTGGCGCCCGCTCTCATGAGCGCATCACCCAGGGCATTCTGGAACACACGGCAGCATGACGAACAGGTGACACCATACATTCTGAAATGTCACTCAGAAAGAAGGTTTGCTTGGTATCAGATAGAAGATAAGAGAATTTGCAAGGCAGACAAGGCCGGGAATCTCACCAAGGCCGGGGGAATCTCAGACCGCAGGCGACCAGTGAACATGTCACTCCAGTAACAGCACTGAGGAAGACATTGCAAAGGGACATTGAATGTGTAAATATGGTTTGATTCAATACAAATAACTGATTACCTAAAATGTATCAAGTTAAGCAAAAGATACAGTATATCAATGTCTATATTATAAAATAGTTTGTCACATAATAAGAAATTTACAGATTACAGTTTAAGAGCCTTGTATTTACATTTGGTAAAGTATTCTGATTTAAGTTTAATGCAGCATTTACTATACTTAACTAAACACTGAGCTGACATACATTGTTAACAAAACCACAACAAAAAAGCAGTGTAACCGAGAGAGTCATAAATGAGCTAGATCTGTGACTAAAGATGTGTAAACAACACACTGCTACAGTTCAGCAGAAACACAACCAACCTTAAACTCGCTCTTGGTCTCAAGGGCCTTGGCAATAGCCTGTGCCGCCTCCACCCCAATGGTGTTCCCTTCCAACCGTAAAGCCTGTAAACATTGAAAGTCCTCGATCTCCTTTACTATTTCCTCCACTGGCATGAGCAATGGGTCGGTGGAGAGAGAGAGATGAAGAGTAATAATGTGTTAATGAATATAAGCAAAACCATGAGGACGGTGGTATAACAAGTTGCTTGTTGTATACTGATCAGTATTCTGATGCCAGACTTTCTGCCTGGCATAACAGTAGTTGGCATGATGGTACATAAAGTAGGCTTGTGGCAGTTGAGTTACCTGATTGAGCATTATCCAGTTTTCTCCCTTGGCCCTTGTAGCTTAGTTCTCCCTCTTCCACTCCCGCTTTGGCCAGGGAGTCAGCCAGCTGTTCTACTATATCAGTCGCCATCAGTGTACCTGAGAAATACAAACGATGCATTTTTCAGTTGTCATGGTGACCATGCAAAGTCATTATCACATCTGAATATTGGTTTATAACTTTAAAAGATCATACATTCGTTCAGCACTGGGGCGAATGTGGAACAGCCTGATAAGTTGGCTCTGACACGTTTCAATCGGATTCAATGGAATACGTAGAACAGGTGACAGTACTGTTTACATTACATTGGCAGCAGCTAGTGAAATGTTTTTGGCTAAGGTACTGTATATTATGTACCGGGCAATTTAAAAGTGATCACTGCGCTACGTAAATACTTATAAATGTTAACGGTACTGGCTTTGTACTGAAATGTTAGTCCTTGTTAGCCAGTTAGCAAATGCACTGTTCCAACGTGAGCTAAACTCGTTAGCTAGCACATGTACATGATATAGGCATGGATTATGACTCTGCTAGCATGGCCTTTCAGTTTCATTTGATAACTGATGGTTTAGCAATGGAATGGTGTCTAACATTCGGTCTGTGTGCATTTGTGTTACTAAATATAACAAGTATAAAGTGGATCCTACGTTCTCGCTCTAAAGAAATATTACCTTTTCCAAAAAACAATCTCCTAGCCTGTTTCCGAGTGTTACACTCCCGCTCGCTCTTGACGTTCAAAACCAAGTATTCGCTCCCCCCTACCGAAAGCTTGATAGCCTTACCGCAAAGGACCACGGGAGTTGGAGTTCCAGAATAACTAAGTCACATCCTGAAAACATATATTGGCATCGACTACGCGGACTCGCGGAGTCATTTTAAATAAAAACAATTTATATGCACTCAAATCTGATGTAGATTACATTGTACACGATGTAAAAACTAGCTAGTCGTTTGCAGTTTTATTATAAAGTAAATCAGCTATCTATGGGACCATGCGGTGAAGCGGAATTGAGCCAACAAACTGGGGAGGCGCAAAGTCGACCTGATGGTAAGAAACATGGGAATCGAAAGTTATAACCAGAAGTAAACTTAGAGCGATACGTCGGTGGTTTGTTTATATTTTGTACATTAACATTAGGTATCAGTTCTAGAATCATCTGCTATTTGTAAGCACAGGATGCGATTCTAATATCTTTCGTAATCAATGAATTTCATTAGGTAGGTGTGCCTGGACTGGATTGCATTAAGAGGAAATAATAACAACGCACGCTTTTCATGACAAATACTGCTTTAGTTAGCTTATGTGTTTATCCTGCCCTCCACATAGTACACATTTTGTTGTCAGTGACCAGCACGCGTCTCCAGAAGTAGACTTATTCGATATATGTAGGCAGAGTGGGATGTATCTTTAGTAAAATAGTTCACACATATGATTAGGCCCTGAACATGGCTAGTGGTTAGAATGCTTTCCTGGTCATTAACACATCCGGGCCACAATTGCATTTAGAACCATGTATTGATTATTGTTGCCTTCATTTACAGCTTCTTGGAATTTCTAATATAAGTATGCATTAAATCTGGGTTTCTTACGACCCTCCTGTTACATGTAGACTGCCTTGCAGTATCTGCAACAAAACTACACTACACAACGACACAAGTGTTGTATTTTTCCCAGCTGCTCCCAACGATGGACTCTGCAAGACAACAACGCAAGATGGATATACAAAAAGCTTTGACATTTATACAGTAAGATTATTGTTTTGATATTGTGTCTACAATTTAGTATAACATTGATTTACCTTATCACACACACACACACAACACTAAGAAGACCTTGTCTGTTTTCTAGATCATCCCTGCCTTATCCAGAACCTCAGGGCTATGAGGTACTAATAGTTTTGTTTTCTAGATGTTTAAAATAGGCCAGTGTTGACTTCCTGTTGCCTGCCTTCCAAGCTCATATTTAACCAACACTAGGCATGCTTTAATCTATTTGTGTATTCTGTCTTGCATCAGCATTGTATGATTGTTACATTGGTAAGATGACCGGTACAGATTGTTACATCGGTAAGATGACAGGAAAGGTGACATTACACCCCTCCTCTATGTGAATGTCCTGATTATCTGCATTTGTACTATGTAAGTAACACTTTTTTGGATGTGGAATGGTTTCTGTTTCAGGATTTTCTCACCCAGTTGGTGTGCAACCTCCTTGATGAGGGTAATGCTTCGTTCAGAGACAAAGATTGGTGTCAAGCGGTTAAAGATTTCAGCGAAGGGTTAAATGTTGCACAATATGCTACAGTTGAAGATATAGATATTCCCAAAGCTTTGTTTGAGAGCTTGTATGTCAACCGGGCAACCGCCTACCATAGCATGGTAAGACACGTTATTTTCAGGTAGTGTTTATAGCTGCCATTGATTTTTATTTCTCGTTTACTTTTTGGTGTCTATCTAAACAGTGATTGTGTCTCCCTCGTGTTTATTTAATTCTGGGTACTGTGGTGGCAATTCTGAAAAGATATACCTTTAGCAAGATCTTGTTCATTGATTGTATTATTCTTTATAAAGAAGACCAGTCAAACAGCCTTCAAACAGAGTGAACACACACTGACTGATAAGAAACTACCCCAAACTCACAAGTTTTAAAGGCTTAGTGTAGGATGTTTGTTTTTACAGCTTAATGACCTAAGGCCATCTGTGACAATCAGTAGTAAGATCAATCAAGATTACAGGATACAGAACATGTCAGCAAATGGTCACTAAAATTCTATTCCCAGGCAATAGTGCTTAGGATCAATAGGTCATAAAACAATAAACCCCACTGCAGTATGCAGTCTTTACTTCAAAGCATAAAATATAACATTCCTATAGTTAAAGATCATTTCAACATCATGCATACTGATTGGATCGATAATCAATTCTAAAATGTCCATTACAGTACATTTGTTTGAGTATGCTTTTACCAGTTATTCAGTTCCTGATCCATTTTCAGATGAAATTCACCGCCTCTTCCGTTCTCTTCCCATCTTGCGTAGGGGGAGTATGAGCTTGGCATGCAGGATTGTGATTCTGCATTGGAAGTTTGTAAGGATAGCCGCAGGGCGCTCTACAGAAAATCCCTGTGCTTGAAGGAGCTTGGACGGTACAAAGAGGCCTACAGCTGCACCACAGACTGCCTGCGCATCACACATCTGGTAAAAAAAAATAAAAAAAACATGTCTATTACAGTAGAGGTGGGGGGATCCATTCATTCATTCACACTACTTGACTTTCAAAGACGTCAGATTGCTGTACTGTACTAAAATCCGATGACTGCAACACACCCCAAACAATTAGGACAATGTATAACATCATATTTCCTTTGCTTACACTTAATAAATGTATTGGCTCTGAAGACACCTATTTGTGAAGATTAGTAAATAGAAGTGCTCTATCCATTTTTGCACAATTGTACATCTTTTGTGCTTCATGATGCACCACACTTTCTCAATCAGCAACAGGTCAGGGCTGCAGACATGTAAATCTAGTAAACCCACTACCTTGCACCTAGTGCTTATGCAGTCACTGCTATTTGCAGTGTCCTACTGGAAAATATATGCATGTCCCTAGAAAAGACCACATCTGGATGGCAGCATATGTTTCTCCAAAATGTATATATACATCTTCTGCACTCACAATTGTTTTTTAAATATAAAATGCACTCACAGATGTGTAAGTTACACATGCCATCGAAACTGACATACCCCTTTAGTATGATAGAGGCTGGCTTTTGAACCAGATGCTGATGAAATATTGCACAGTACTTTTCCTCTTTAGTCTGAACATGATGGCTGTTTTTCCCAAAAGAGCCAAGACTGTAAATAGATTTAGGGAAGAACAGCAGTAATGTTCAAGCCATCAAGATAAAAAGCGCTAAATAAACTTTCATCAGCATTAGGTTCAAATTCCAGCTTCTGTTGATGATAAATGGGTTTCAGTGTCAAAAACAAAAGCGGTGTAAATACTTATGTATTGATCAGTTATGGCACATAATCTGTCAAGTATAATACTTTTGTATTGGTCACATAGATAAGCAGTCTCACACATAGGTGCATGCCTCTGAGTACCATTTTAGTTTTAATTGTGCATTCTTGACAGGACAAGCAGGTGAATGAACTTGCACAGGAACTGGCCATCCAATTGGGACTTAAGAACAGAAAAGCATATGTTGGTGTTAAGGTAGGTAGGGAGTCTGTTTGTTTGTCAAATCAAATTAAGTATTTTATTGACATGAGTAATTTACTTTATTCTTCCTGTTCTACAGAAAGAAACTATCACCACAAAAAACTCTGCTGAAAGTGCAAATGCAAGTAGTTTTATTTTATTTAAATTAAATAAAACTTATATAGAAAATGTTTTACAGCTCATTAAAAGAATGATGCATACTGGTGTGTGTATATAAAATATTTAGGAAATTATGCTCATTGTTGCTTTTGTTAATGACAGTGTTGTTTGTTGTAATCTCTAGGAGACCACTGCTTATTTAGGCAATGGTCTAAACCCTTTGAGTGACATTACACCAGGTTTGAATTTTACATTACAGTTTGATTATATTAACAGTAAACACCAATCAATTTCTTACTGTGTGCAAATGTTTGAAATCATTCTCTTCTCCTCAGTTACCTTTCCCAGCATACCTCAGTCCTCCATTCAAGTCAGTCATTCCTCTATCATACCTGCTTGCTACAGTGCTTTCAAGTACACCCAACCTCCTGACTGCCAGCCACCAGGCAGTTATGGGGTGGCCCCATCAGCACCTGGTTTCGATCCAGTGGACGACTCTGAGCTCATGGGAGAGGAACTAGACAGCCTACTAGACTGCTTGCCTAATGAGCCAGAGCCGACCAAGGTGCAGCATATTCCCCATTCATGAAAACCGTTTTATTTCCATCTTATTTTTATTTGTTATCTGACGTTCATATGCTGCCCTCCAGAGACCATCCTGACCTCAATACCTTCACACTACTCTCCACTAAAGCACTACGCCATAGTAGATAGAATAGTATTAGACCAAATACTGTATTTTTATTTTTTTTTGTACAGTAGGTGTATATTTCAGTGATCTCTTACCACTTACTGTACTGTAGGTCAACAAATGACCTACACTGGAAATGGCAAATAGTTCTCCTTTCTCTTCCAGTTATGTTTCAATCTTATTCTTGTTATCTTTGCCGAAATACAGTTACAAGAAAAGGTTAATCAATTCTTTTTATTTTTTGTTTATTTCATAGACCTTTTTGGGTGTTTTGTGTCCTATATACCCTGTAATGTTTCTTATTGAATTACTACACAATAATGGGGAATGAATAAATCTGAACTGAACTCTTTCAGGCACACATCCAAGCAGCGTTTCTTGGCCCCTCGACCTACGACCCCAGCCTAAAGTCTACTTGCGTTCCCTATTTCTTGCCCAGCCCAACACCCCAGCTTCCTCCAGCCTTCTTCAACTCAGCTGTTAGCAAACTCAATTCTCTAGACTCTTTTTCTGACATGGGCGGTGGAGACGGGCTCAAGGCATCCACACTGGATTCTCTAGACACCCTTTCTGCTGCTGAAAGCCTGGATACGTTGGATTGCTTCACACCCGGCCTTGCCAATGCTCCTGGAGGTGGTGCTATGAACACAGGGAAGACCACAGCAGTTCTGGACGACCTTGACTGTCTGGATGACCTTGACTGTCTGGACGACCTCCTGGATTTAGCGGCACCTGTCAGTGCTGGGAAGAAATTTGACAAAACAACAACAAAAAGGGACATGCAGAAAAAAGGTTTGGAGGAATGCCTCAATTGTTTGGATTCCCTGGACCCCATCTCCATTTGTGGTGGAGAGGTCTCCAAAAAAGGTTTGAATGCTCCAGAGCCCCTTGATTCCCTGGATACGTTTTCTGCTGTCGGAGGGGCCAGGATGACCTTGCCTATGGAAGGGAGAGGGGCAGGTGGTCTGGGCATGCTCTCTGATTTCAGCATACCTGGTGATTGATGAAGTCATTTTATAACAGTTACTTAATTAAGTATCTATGAGTTTGCAGAAGAAACAGTATTTCCCAGAGTAAAGACTATATTTCCCATAATTCCTGTTCCTTCATTGGAAAGCTGAAATTTTATGATAATGTAATAAATAATGCATTGCAAGGTTAATGTTATTTACAATTAGAATTTTGTTTTATTTATATTTAAGAGAACATTGATCATCCATCCATTTAGTACAATATTTCTATATATGTTTTACATTTTGTAATTTTAATTGTATATATTCTACTCCAATTTCAGGTACTATACATTCACACGCTGCTCTTGTCCCAGCTGTGTGTTCAGGCAAGAAAAACCACAAAGTAAGATTCGTTGTCAGGCTTGCGTCATCATCATTGTCTTTTCTTTTTCTTTTTCTTTTTAAGTCAACATGAACTAAAATGAAATTTTTACCATTCCAACAAAGGAAAAGATCAGCCAGGTGACCAATGCAGTAACAAATCCATTATCCTTCAGCCATGAATTCATGCAGGCCTGCTCTGCCTGTTTTCCCAGGGAAGGTATGTTTCTATCCTGGGATAATGTATTTTAATCTGCTGGTCATTTCTACAGGCGTTTTGTATCCTACCCCTTAATCAAATATACTTTTTAAACCAATATATAAACTTTTTTCATTGAAGTTGTTGGTGCCCTCTTCTTTTCAGGCAAGAGCGTCCATAGTTTTGTTCACAAGCCAGACCTCCTCCACAAATGCAAGCAGGATATTCTACTGTGCAGGATGCAGGGAGATTTTAAATGGACCAGAGTTCGACAAATGCCCACAAATTCCTTCTTTGGACCCTTTGTGCTTTGTAGAGGTAAGATAATGGTATCTCGTTATATCACCTGGTGTTTAGGGTATTGGAAGAATTCTATCTGCATGTGTTGAATCTTGTAAGCTAAAACATTTACTTTGGATCTGTTTTTCCAGAACTGCTGAGCTCTGGTGATTTGGGTGTGTGCAAATATGGAGAAAACTGCACTTTTGCCTTCAACCAACTTGAAATGGATGTTTGGACAGAAGAGAGGAAGGGAACCCTGGATAGAAAGTTGCTGTTTGAGGCACCAACTGTCAAATTAAATCCTGCTCTTAGGGTCATAGACCTTCTACAAGAGCACAATGGCGTTTTCATTTTTCTCTGTCAGGTTAGTATAGTATGTTGTTATGTTATTTTTGTATAAGGTGAGTACATCCAATACACAGTGGAGTTGTATCATTAGATGGCATTTGAAATTGTTCCTTGAAAATGTATACAATATTTTTCACATTGATATTCTTCTGGAAATGGGTTATTCTTAATTACCCACTTTCTGTATATTCCCTCTCCAGCTCTGCTTTGACAGTAAACCAAGGATTATCAGTAGGCATCGCAGAGACAATCCTGCTCTCTGCTCGAACTTGGATGTTTGCCACAAATTTCAAGACAATAAGTGAGCTTTAAACACACTGGAAGGAGGAAGATGCACAAGTGGTGCATCTTCCTCCTTCCGTCATTTCATTTACACTGTCAACATGAGTATCTTGCTAGTAAATTTGCATTTTAAGGCGGGACAAAACGTGGGAGAAATATAATTTGGTTTTGTTCTTTCTCTGCATTTAGACAGTGTATAACAGTGTTATCTAGTGTAGTCTTGGTTAATGGTCAAGGAAGGCATGTACAAACATATTTTTAGCAAATCTGTATACACCAGCATCGTGTTTGTGAAACAGTTCATGTATGTGCATGTATAAGACATAATTATAAAGAGAGCTTATTCCAAAAATCTGGCATATAGTCATTTGCACGCATTCAAAAGGCACTGAGATTCGTCCACAATAGCCTTAGCACTTGGCATTTAGTTGTATAAATAGGTTATTTGTCTGAGTTGGACAAAGGCAGGTGCCATGCACAGTTGTGGTTTGTTTTAAAAAAAGTGTTGGCTGTTTTGACTATTTCACTATCTGCATTGTCTATAAGTCACATTGTTGTATTAACCCTCCTTTTGTCCCCGGGTTTCAAACATCATATGTCTGTGTAAACTGTAGAATTAGTATTGGCACCTTCTGCTGGCACCAGAAAGAAGTGCTTTGGGTCAGTTTGACCCATAGGACAGCATGAGGGTTAACCCTCGTAATGTACTCATAAATCTAGTATTTGGCCACACGGCGGCGCCATCCGACTGTGTATGATTTGTGTGTTTTTCAATTGGCATTGCTGAGTGTATTTATTTCTTTATTAATTATTTCTTTATGTA
>JAODUG010004361.1:0-10634 GCA_027564795.1 Aphredoderus sayanus
AGCGCCTTCTATCTGCCACAAAAGCTAGTGATTTGGGTCATTCTGACCCGGAGTACATTACGAGGGTTAAGAGTGTGTGTGTGTGTGTGTGTGTGATGTCCCGCCCTTACAGGAACAACAAAACAAACCGACATGGGGAGATGTCAGTCAAATGTAGTCTATACACATGTGCCCAGATGGGCTTGAGTGGGTCAGGAACCAAAACATTTTCTGTTTAAAGGCTAACGGGAGAACAGTTTACCTGCTTGCAGTAGCACTGTCACATCATCCTAAATACAGGTCCAGGGTTTTTCTGTATTATTTATTTCTATAAGATCGTAAGCTTTTCAGTTCCTTATCCATATGACATATATGCCCTAAATGGAAATGCTGTTCCTACTCACAGTTCAAAATTGTTATTTGTTCATCTTTGATAGCACAGCTGTCGCTACAGTAGGTCTGACAAGATAATGTTGCAAGTATGCCATCTAGTGTCTGCTAATGGCATTGCAGCCTCGGAAATCTCCCTTTTCACAGTGGTGGAAGAAGAGACTTGTATTGTCCTAGGTGTGTGTGTAAGATGTCCAGGGTTCCCACTGGTCATGGAATTTCTGGAATATCATGGAATTTTAAAAAGTCTGTTCCATACATGGAAAGTTGGGGCATTTGACTGGGTCGAATCACGGAATATCAGGGATTCAGTTTGTTTGCACCATGTTTACATATTAGTTGCCATTCATCTATATAACGTATACCTAGCTGCCCCAGAGTTAGGGGAAAGGGGGTCGGGGCAGAGGCGAGGCATTGGACTGAGACTGGGAACCCTGGATGTCCCAGTGCGGTTCCTGCTTCGAGGCTCAGCCCGTGTGTGAGCGTCTGTCCTGCTCTCCTGCCCCACACAGGTGATGAGCTCCACGAACGGCGAGCTGAACACGGACGACCCCACTGCCGGACACTCCAACGCCCCCATCACGGCTCCCGCTGAGGTCGAAGTGGCCGACGAAACCAAGTGAGGAACCAGCCTTCGCCATGCCAGCGTGTCAGGCCCGCTGCGGTTTAGGCGGCCACTATGTGGAAAGCCCTTTAAAGTGGTTCTTTGTGACTTTCTACCACTAGATGTCACACTAGAGCACCAGTATCTCGGAGCCTAAACAAAATCATGTCTTTAATTAATTGCAGATTATAAAGATATAGTCTGTAATTGTAATCTGATATACTTTTTGTCAAATTCCCAAAATATGTCCTTGCACTCCGCTCACATTTCTGAGCTGAGGGAGTCACCCATGCCATTGAAGGAAGAGGTGTTTTTGAGTTCAAGTTAGCCAACTTCATTCTCGAGAATGACAGACCCTACCTTTTTTATTTGTATTTTGTTGAACACCTTTTTATTAAAATGCAAAGTTTCAGTAGCCTGTTAAAGTAAACCGTTGGCCCTTCATGTTACTAATGAATAGTATCATGATGGTCCTTATTGGATGAGCTGAAGTTTAAAGCTTTACAGCAGCAAAAACATTTGTGGGTCTATGCTAAGCGGTTCTGAAATTGTCGACAGCTGTTATTTCTTAGATGAATCGTTCATGTTAATTTAGTTGAACGTTAATGTTTAATTTTATTCAACATGTTCAGTTTATTGAATAGCCTACTGCCCTAAATAGGATATTGGATTTGCATGTGGTCAGTAGCCAATCAGGCAGTTAAACCAGTCTACTCGAAGGTGTCACTGGTCACAACGACCTGCGCGAAGCCAGCTAGCAACCTAGGAAGTAGCCGACATGCTAACCTGGCAAAACAAACATATTAGGTCACACCTCATTTATCTCCATTGGGAAAACAAAACGGGTGTGTCTCTGCTTGCAGGTGCTGCTGTTTCTTCAAAAGGAGAAAGAGGAAAGCTCTTCAGAGGCACAAGTGAGATCGCGCAAGAGAGACGTACAGAAGAGAACGGGGGGAACTTGAAACATTATGTGCTCACTGTCAAGTTTTAAATGGAAGATACTACACAGCCCCCTCCGCCCGAACTCTTTCCACACCCTCCCATTTCTTTGTACCCCACGCACATCCAGTAGCCCCTCACTTTTCTCTTTTGCTCAGTGCGCCCATGCTACTGGTGGTTAAAGGAATGTTGTAGTCCTACTGACTCCGCAACAGACTCTTGTTCCTTTTTATCAAAGAAATGTAAAAGTAACTGCGTTGGAAGCTTGAGAAGAAGTACAAAGCTGTAACAAAGAAATGCGAATACCATGATGTGAATATGAAAAAAGAAAAAAAGGAAAAAAAAGATACTGTTTGAAACAGTTGTATTCTAGATTCCATAAAGAACATGTATTGTTCCAACAGTCAGCCATCTTTCCGGGGGTCGAGTTAAAATAATTATTCTCCTTAGATACTAGATCTTTATTTGTCAAGGGATCAAGGGTAATAGGCAAACATGAGCTATACTAATGTTAAATCTGCAATCACAGTCGCAGGAAGCATTTTATCTGCAGTATAAATGCACCATCTGGAGGATTTTTACATTTCGTTTTTTGTTCCTTTTTGTAATTGAATCCTCGGTTTTCAACGTGGAATCCCTGAATGGAAGACGAACTTTTACTTTTATGTTGTAGTGTTATGGAATTTTTCTTTTCCCCCTCTCATTCTGGCTTTCTTTTGTCTGTCAATGTGGACATTGTAGCACAGTCACTGGCCCCAGGTACTGTGGAAGGTTGAGAGAACCCGATATTAAGCTCTCTTATTACTATTATTGCACTTTTGGAGAATAAAAGTACAGTGGAATTTTAGGTTTGAAATTAACAATTAAGAAAACACCTTAATAAAGACTGATCTAGGACGTCATTTGCAAGGCTTGTATCTGAGTAATGGCCGGAAATGTCATTTTACATGAATACAAGATATGTGTTTTGATTCTATTTCCTACATCAAAATAATTTCCCAGGAAATCATAGTTTGTGCCTTTCCAAGTAAAATGTTTGAAGCTAAAGTGCGCAGTTTTATGTCCCACATGTAGTTGCTGAATTGCTGTGTGTGTGTGCGTGCTTGCGTGCACTTGTGTGTGTGAGAATATCCTTTTTCCTCGTCCAGGCATTAGACATATTACCCTTCTGCTGTGACAATCAAGACATCCATACATTGTGTGGTTTTGTTCCTGTAAGTCTGCTGCAAAATAACAGAATCATATTGCAACAATGTTCAGATGGTGCCACCCCAAGGATACAATTCCATGACGTTAACAATGCGAATTTCGTTGTAGGGTTAGTTTTTATTCACATGCGAAACAGGTAAATAAAGCATGTGCTTTTGTGCCCTTTATAACATATATAACATAAATGGTCTCTGATATTAAAGCACATTTTAACTTAATTTTTATATATATATGTCCTGCTTACTATGCTCATGTCCTACTACTGGATTGGAAATGCTACAATTTTATTATGAATTAATTGATACTGATGACCGCTGTTTTATTTCTACAACCCCAGCAGCAGCATCTTATACATTTAAAAATGTTTCACTACACTTGACAACTTTGTTTTAGTTTCACACAGCGATAGAAGTTTTTATAACCTTGTATGCTTCAGTGAACTAATGTAACATCTGCTGAACATTTCAGTCTTGTCTATAAAAATACTTCATAATTTGGAAGATTCTACCCAGCCCTACCCATGGCCTACCCCATGATCGCATTTTGATAAGTTGACGGTTCTTAGTTTCCACAAAACAAGTGATACGTCCATATAACGGTCGTCTGAACAAAAATTGTGTAGAGGGTTCATGATTGGTGCACAGATCAGTCAAAAAGATGCTCAACGAGTATCTCAAAAGGAGCCGTCACTAAAGCGAAAGAAGAGTAGGCTAAATAGGGTCAGTTGAAAGCCCATTCGATGGCTGTGATGCTTGCACGTTCGTGATTCGTACGATTCTGCCATTGTTTGGGTCCTTTATTCCACGGTGTGTGAAGGTATGCGGAATTTTGATCCATCAAGAACAGATATAGGCCCGAGGGCGATGCAGTATGTATCTTATGAAAGAATGTAATCATTTCCATCAGTAGGCTATATGAGACTCGCATCTATTCCCTTGTCTACCGGCACTGAATGTGTTGTGTGAGTTTGTGGTTGAAGGAACGTTAAATGAAACAGATTAAACTCAATGCAAGAGAAGCTCAGACCAAGGTTGCCATGTTTTTGCTTTATCAGTGTAATCATTTTCATTATGTATTTGCAAACATGAAAACACATCTTTAATTGTGAATAAATAAACTTTAATCACGATAGTTTCCACATATCATCATGGAGCCTTCTGTCAGCTGGACGTTCGTTATTGTCCAAGCAAGTTATCTATCTCATTTGAAAAGTGAAGTTAGTGAACCATGCATTGACTGAGGCTGTGTAAAACCGGTCAGTTGGCTGTTAGCTAAAGCCCTTAAAACATAAAAATAGGTTTCTAGCGTTATGCCCGTCATCATGATATATATTCAGGGGGGGACACATCCCCTCCCAATATTCAGCTGTGCTCAAAAAGACCCCCCCAATATTTGTATATATAAAATATAAATACAATAAAAATTGCTATTCCGACAGATTTGGTCTCTCCCAACGTTAATTCCATTGCTATGGCCTTGTATTATACACAAAATCATTTATTTCAGGCGAATGTCTTATTTACACCAATATTGTGCTTGTGAAACAGTGTGTATCGAACAGTAAGTATACTGTAAAATATTGTTGTATTTCTACTGTCTGAACAACCACGCAGGAATTATTTAAGGATTATATATATATATATATATATATATATATTTATATATTTAACCCTCGTGATGTCCTTAATTTGATCAAATTATGCCACCAGAGGGCGATATATTATTATTGTAAGGGGCCCTATCATCTATTATGTACAGTATGTGTCATCAACTGTGTGTGTGTGAGAAGTATCCTGCGTGAGGTCTAATTGGCTGTCAGTCTTCTCCTTTATCTCTTCTCAGGACTACATTGCCCTCACATCAGTGGCTTCTTCTCTCGGAGGCCTTTGTTTGTGGGTCAGTGGGCCTCACAGGTAAAGTGGATAATCTGATCCAGTCTGTCACCATGCATGGGTGAAAAAGTGTGGTTTTGTTGTTCTGTTAAGTCTCTGAAAACAAAATGTTCATGTTTCGTTATCTTTCAGCACAGATGCATGCTGTCCTGACTGTTTTGGGTAGCTTATACTGTCCTGGCATGGCAGTTGTATCTGTGGCGTCCGTCTTTGTTCTCAGTTCTCATCTGGCCAGTCAGAAAATGAATGCATTAGGTTTGAAGTATGTCTTTAAGGTCATGTAGGCTACTTGCACATTGAATAATACATGAAATGCACTTACTGAAATACATATATATAGACAAACATGGTGTGTGCATGAGCACATCACACACACACTCGGTGTATCATAAGTAATTGATTAACCGAGTTTAGTGGTGGTGTTTTTAGATTTAGTAAATAAGTAATGGATCTGTAAGTATAAAGTATGTGTTTCCAACAAAGGTCAGTACACCCTGAGGGAACCCCTACCATCTAGTGTTAAAATATATACTGCACTCACTGAAAGAGCACACTCATTTCGAAACTAGTAGTACATATAATTTCTTTTGATAAAACGTGTCTTAGATGCATTTTCAATGCTTGGTTTGAGTAATTTTACGTTCAATTCAAGAGTAGTATTTTTCCCTGCTAAATGTTTACTCTACAATACTGCAATAACCTTGAAAAGATTTCAGTTACCATAGAAAGGGAGGCTCAGCGTTATGTTGTGTGGTTTCACATGAGAGGATAATGCAGTATAGGCCTACAATATGCAGTGTGGTTATTTTTCACCTCCTCCTCTCACTGTCACATTTCCACTGTGGTAACCATCATCTATGCCCTCGTGAACTCCAGACTGGACTACTGTAGCAGCATTCCCTATGGCTATATGGTAAACTTACATTACTGTTAGTTAATTTAGCTGACTCTTTTATCCAAAGCGTTGGATACTGACTCGTTGATCCAAACCTTACAATGAGTACAATTACATGGGTTGCAGGGAGCAGATAGGGGTGGGGGTGGGGAGGGGGAGGGGTTAGGCATCTTGCTCAAGGATCAACACTGGGGCTTGAGCCTGTGACCTTCTGGCTGGGAGACCAACACCCAAACCACCATGGCCATCCTGCCCCCAGATACATCCAGCGCTCTGCTGCCTATATGCTCACCTCCTCCCGAGACCTCTTCACCGCTGTCCGTCACAAGCTCCACTGGGCTCCGGGTCAAATATGCGGTAGGATTCAATTCAGTGTGCTTCTCACAACCTTCAAGGTCATCAACAACCTTGCTCCTCCCTGGCCTGCTAACCCTGGCCTGCTAACCACACGACCCACAGATACAACCCACCAGGACCAAGCTCCGGACCTGGGAACAGAGTCTTCCCGGGTGCCACAACTACTCCCTGGAACTCCATCCGACACCGACACCGTCCAATAGGCAAGAAGCACCCGGCAATCATTCAAACAGGCTGTCAAAACCCATATCTTCCCGTTTGCCTTCACCAGCTATAAACTCCTCCCCTTCCTCCTATTCCATTTTCTGAATCCCGTGCTTTTATCTACCTTTTTTGTCTCTTTTCTTTTTTTCCTATTATTGTCATACTTTAACTATTAAAATGTGTTTACCTTTGCGAGCTTTTCTGTAAAGTGGCTTTGTGTACTAAAACATGCTATATAAGTTGTATATATTATTATTACTTTATTGCCAACCTCCTTGGTTATTTTTGATAGAAAAACTCTACATAATACATAATACAAGATGCAAGATGTGACCATTGGGAAATAACATCTGGTGTTCAGGTTCAAGGGAATACATTTTGAGATAGATTTACATAGCAATACCTTCTGGGCATTTGTTAATCCTTTTCATCCTTTCATCATTGCTACAAAAAGCATGTGTAGCCTTTTCTGTGGCATTCCTGTTGAATTTGACTGTAATTGTGTTCTGTACTGGCTGTGTGATTACTGTTGATTATAATCATCTTAGAAATAGAACAAAACTGACATCAGATTTGGAAAATAAATGAAAGAGCCTATACATAAAGGAATAAATAAATAAAATAATAAACAACAATAGCATTAATACATTATATTAATAGGATATAGCCTAATAATAATAATCATGGTTGTTTAGAGGTAGTTACTACCTGTGTTATTACTTTCAGGGCTGTTATACAATCTCTTCGGTGATGAAATGTCTCCTGATAATAAATAAAACGGATCTTAGTTCTTTGAGTCGTTCCCTGTTTAGTTAATAATATAATAGGATAATAAGATAATTTTTCATTCACCAAATAGTTGTGTTAATAAACTTGCACACAACCCAGATGAGGGCACTATTTCCCTTCACCCTAACAATGTCAGCTGTAATCCTCTAAATAAACAGGTAACTGTGTTAAGAGATATTGTTTTTGTGTCAGTATAAGTATTGTGTTCACCTGTTTACAAAACGGCACCATTTATATCCGTTGTGAGTGTAGTAGACCTAGTAGTGTTTGGTTTGTACCTCCTAACTACTTGCACACGGCACTGCGCTGGTACACGGTAGGTAGACTATAGGCTATCATCCACCCAGCGGAACAAAGCACTTGTTCAGAGCTCTGGAGACTCTACTCTCTGTGCCGTAGCACTTGAAAGTGAAGTTACGAATCTGAAGTAGGCTACTGGGCGTAGCTCTTCACTATAGCATCGATATATAAGTTTATTCGTAAGAAAATCTTCAATGGTTATGGTTTGAGGAACATTTTCCTTATTATTATTTAAACATATCCGGAGGCGAAGTAATCTCGACGAGAAACGGGAACGGGACGCAGTTGAAATCCCTACCGCCCTTCAAACCTACTTTCAGGTAAGACAGCTGGGCAAGCGGAGCTTTTTAAATCTATCGAAGTAGGTAAACATAATAAGTATTAAAGCCGATTATTTGGGTTTTACATCAGGAATGATAGACCTGCATAAGTGTATTTTGCCATACTAAGGACCAAACGTGTGGTTCAGTAGGCAAGCTAAGGCTAAACGAAGATTCAGGTGTTCAGTTCATGCTTTATTTTAATGGACTACATGTATTTATATTGTTTACTTAGGCGTTCATTTAAGGTTTTACTTGAGATTGGTAAATAAAAAAGCTACCTGAAGCTTCTGGATATTCATAATAATGGCCTAGTGTCATTATTAGAAAAAACAGTTAGAAAAATTTTGATTTTAATATGTTTCACCTAATCTCACTATTTAATCTCACTAGAAAATAATTTTTCATATTTTACATAATAGTAAATAGTGTATTACTGGCATGGAAGATACAAACGCATTCAGTAGGCCTACTAAGCTTCAAACTTCAAACTGTTTGAAATTGTTGGCTTACCCCCCTCAGTTACAGAGTTGTGCAGTACCAATCTGGTAAAGTTTTATATTAAACATTCATATTTAACAAGCCATCTTGGAAAATACCTCTAAATCACTTTCACTATAAGAAAAGAACATTTAAACAAACGTGTACTGTAACAGGTACACCTAGGCTATTTCAGGTGGTTGAAATATTTAAAAAATAACATTAGTATAGGGCCTACCTAGTCAGACTAAATAATAACTACCTAAATATAAAAAGCAACATTTCACATCTCTCTTTATAGGCCAATTCATTTAGAAGTTCGATAAAGGTGCAGCTTTTCTCACCATTGGTTTCAAATATGTATATTAGGATTTATTTTTCTTACATACCTTCAAGTATCCCCCAATGGTAGAAAGGGTAGGGTAGAAAGGGTAAAACTCCCCCAATGTAGAAACACCCAATTATGAATATTTGTACGTATCAGACATTAGACAGTGATGAGATGTTTGTCTTTGCGCTGAGACATAGCTGTGTATTGGGGGCCCCTCTGCCTACAGTATGAAGCATGGAATCAGTTGGTTTTGACAGAAGTGAGCCATGTGACTGTTTGGAATTCCTCAATCAGCAGCAGATGAGAGAAGTTCTGTGTTGTTCTGGACATCGGTGCAGGGGCGCGTGGGCGTAGCCTCCCTCTGACCTACTGACATACAGTACAGTTATGATTGTGGCAGAGAGACGCTCGTTTTACCCAGCCTGGAAAAGAGGATGCACTGCAGCAGGGTTCTCCATTTGAAACCACAGGCACAGGTAGTACAGTACAGTACAGCACACACCTGCTGCATCTCAGCCAGGATCACGGTGTTGGCAGTTGTTTTCAGACGCAGACGTCCATAAATGTGCCTGAAGACAAGGTCTACAGTAGCTACAGGCAGGTGCAGGGATCAGTGAAGACCCCTATACCCCAGCCCCAACTTCAGAAGACACCTGACATTCCAGCCTACAAAAGTAAACCTTCCACCTGTCTGCCTCTCTGCCTCTAGGCTGGCTTCCTCCCCTTGTTCGCTGTGTACAGAGGAGCTCTTGTGCGATCCCCTCTGGACAGTGGCCCCCAATTTTGACCCAATCTTCCCCCCGCCCCCTGCCCCTGCCCCCACCCCCGCCCGATTCTATGGCAACGCTGTTAGTGGGTCGCGCTGCCTTGCTGAAAACAAAGGCAAGAAGTCAAGCCAGCAGCCAGGCTGTGTTTGTGTGTTTGTGTGTGTGTGTGTGTGTGTGTGTGTGTATGCGTGTGTGTGTGTGCGTGTGTGTGTGTGTGAGTGAGTGAAGGCTCGGGAGGAATGAGGGAAGGAGACGAGGGAAGGAGACGAGGGAAGGAGACGAGGGAAGGAGATGAGGAAAAGTGTCTACTGTGTGTGTCAGGGGCTCACAAAGGGACGTGAGTTATTGTCCCCATGCGGGCTGTGCGCACAACAGGTTTTTCTGGACATCAGGGGGGTGTATGGTGGGTCCTAGTTGACCGGGGGTGGGGGTTGGTGAGGGAGGTAGAGTTAAATGGGCTGCTTCTCCTTCAGTCCACCCAGATGGAAGCACTGCCGGTGCTTTAGCTACTGTACACGTTTAGCTAAATGCTCTACGGTGTGTTTTGATTGTTGAAATCAGTGTATGTGGAAAAACATACTGTGGTGTAACGATTTGGGAGTTCAGTTCGTCCCACCATAACCTTGATAAGGGATATTTTATGCTGTGTTGTCATCCAGTGTGTTTATGAACCACACATTTTAGTACAAGAATATCTACTTCCCACACTAAGTTGTCAGTGTGCGAAAAATGTCCCTTTTTAACCAGTCCCACTGCCTGTTGTGGCACCGTAGAAGAATGGCCATTGTTAGAGTAAGTTACATTACGGCCTTGAGTATCAGCTCAAGATTCATAACAGACACAAAAGTGTGTGTGTGGGTGTGGGTGCAGGGGTTTGTTCCTGAGGGCGGGATGTGAGCTGTTCAGAGCCTGGCTGGACAACACGGGCTGGGGAGAAGCAGCAAAATGGGCAGCATTGTTGGCCTGCCCTGCGAGTCCTGGTACGGATGTCTCCACACGGCCTGACTGCTGGTGTACAGAGCCCGCAGTTAAGGTCACTGCTTTGTAGTGTGTGTGTGTGTGTGAGAGAGAGAGAGAGAGAGAGGGAGGGAGAGAGAGAGTGAGAGAGAGAGAGAGAGAGAGAAAGAGAGAGAGAGAGAGAGAGAGAGAGAGAGAGAGAGAAAGAGAGAGAGAGAGAG
>JAODUG010004362.1:0-10633 GCA_027564795.1 Aphredoderus sayanus
ATATTTATTTTATTTTTTTTTTTTTTTTTTTATTTATTTTTTTTTTTATTTGGCGACAACTGGTAGTAGTAACATGTTGCTACATTACATTATATAACATAGTGTTATAATGTAATGTAGGCATATATTATATTAAAACAGACCATTGTCCAGTCGAACGCCTGGTGGTCTGCAAGTAGTCAGGTTCTCCTCGGGAGGAGCCAGTGTGGACAGGCTTCTCTGGATCTCCTTCAGTAGCAGTTCATCTTCATGCTCTTGCTGCTGCTCCTCTACTTCGTAGTCCACAAACACGAACTGTTCCTCTTGCAGCGGGTCCACCGTGGAGCTGAACCTGTCAGAAACCACTCTTCTGGATCTCCTGCTACTGTGGAAGCGGAACGCGCTGAGTACACCGGGACACATACCCTGACTCAGCCTCGGTGTCCTGCCGTAAGAGGGCCACCCAGGGCCAGACCCACAGACCCACAGGCCGGACCTGTTAACACACACGAGCTGCCGAAACCGTAGTAATCTATTCATTTTACTGTGGACGATAGCTCCATGTGTAGAAGTAGAAGCTATAGAAGATGTAACCTTGGAAGGTAAACACACGTGCCGTTTACTTCCTACTCGGAAGAGACGTCACGTTGTAGTTCACGTAAATTATTTTTATTGCTAATTATTTTTCCTACATTTAACGACGAAAACGGTATAGGGGATAGATTATATATACATTTGAATTTTAAACATATGTTTATTTTGTTAAAGTATATATTCACGGCGAGTATGTGGTGTGACGTCACGCACTCTGTCGTCACTTCATGAGGCCAGCTTTGGTACAGTTGCCTATGAATTATTCCGCAGGATGTTTTCGGTCAGAAAAGCTCTTTTGACATCTGCCAGTTTAGCGAGAAAGGTTGCCCCTGTACCTACTGGCTCAGTGGTGAGTTTTGTTTAACGCGTTTATCATAAAACCTTTTTACCAGTAGACTCAGTAGTTGCTCAATATATTCCAGAACTTTCCTAATTGTGAAACTTCAGAAACGGAACTGCATGAGAAATCACGCTCCCTACCATATATTATAGGCCACATTATAATGTGTAGGCTACTACTGTACATGTTAGAATGCCACGGTGTTGTTGTGAGCCTTCAAACATCAACCTTTAGTTCTGTATTAGCCTACCATACTTGTATTACATGAATTGATAATTAGATCAAAAAATCTAATCTATTAAATATCATCCAATAATTGAATTCCTGCTACCTGTGCTAATTTGCAAAACCGCAGAGGTAAAATGACCTTTGTACAGGCCGTGGAAAGCCTTCAGTTTAGAATTAACTAAGAGTCAACCCATTATTGCAACAGACAGATACTTAAAGAATTAGACTTTCTGGATTAAAGGTAGAGTCAGCGATTCTAAGATAGTACACTATTTGTCATATTCAGCGTATATGCTAGCTGAGTCTGCTAGCTGCCTGTTCTGTGCACGTTGAACAAATAATAGGGTGTTTATACACAGCCCAAGTTCTATAAATGGGAACACAAACAAAGTGGCATATCGTACGTACCACACAACACCATCTCAGCCATGGTGATGTATTTCAAATGTGTTTGTGTGTGGGGGGCGGGGGGCGAGCTTCTGAGGGATCACCCTCTGGCATTGAAGGGAGAGTTGTTTTTATTTAGTTTGAGTTCAAATATGAACAATGTTTCTTCAATATCACTGACCCCACCTTTAAACGAATGCAATCTATTAGCAGTAGCCTATGTGGACCACTATGACAAACCTTTTTTCTATTTCCAATCTGCTATCATGTTCATCTGTAGACAATGTTATAAGGACAACAGGAGGGTTAAAAAAAGTGATAACACAAAAGCATATAATTTCTTACCTGTTGTGCATATATTTGGCCACCAGGTGTCAGTCTTCTTCTTTTTACCTCAACAGTCACAGGTACGTCTATTAAATGCCCCTCAGCAAGAAGATAGAACTTTTTACGAGTTCCGCACTTACTTCATACGTCCTGAGCAAAATGCTGCCTTCCTGAAACTGACCAATGAGAAGATCCACCTCCGCACGGCACATTCCGAGCTGCTGGGATACTGGAGTGTTGAGTATGGAGGTCTGAACCAGGTGTTTCATATCTGGAAATATGGTGAGAGAGATATCTTTCTGTCCTTTTTCTTATACATCATCCACTCTATCACCTCTATTACATTAAAGTTTTTCAGATGACAACTTATTTTCTGTGACCCAGATAGTTATTCCCAGCGGGCAGGAGTCAGGGCAGCTCTGGCCAAGAACCCTAATTGGATGGAAGAATACATTTCCAAGGCTATGCCCATGCTGACATCTCAGGATAATGAGGTGACCTACCTGGTGCCTTGGAGCCGCATCCAGAAACCTCCTAAGGAGGGAGGTGTGTAATGCTTACTTTTGCCCACAAGGTGTCAGCAGGAAGATCATATTATACTATACAGTACATTATTATCTATTATAATATATTAGAATTATATATTATAATACTATATAGTAATATCTAAAGAGAGAAATACAAGGGATACACACACACAAGTAACAGCACTTTAATGTTTTTGGAATGTCAGACCAATGTCAGACCTTTTTGAATCCAGAATAATTTAGAAATTAGTAATAAAGATTCTATGGTAGAACACAAATAACAGTGCTTCTAGCATGGCCAATTAATTAAAGCAATCCAGCTTTAGTTTTAAACTGCAAATACATACGGTACATTTTTTGCTATATTTCACAGGTGCTCTGACATGGTGAAGCAAAATTCTGGTAAAAGCAAGGCTTTTGGGATCCAACCAAAAAAAAATACTATAGTGCAATTTTTATATTTTATTTTTTCTGTATAATCCATATTTAGCATTTTTCACAACCATTTCATGCAAAACTGTTTTTAAATGTATCAGCATTTCATCATATCAGCATTGTGAGGAATGTAATCCGTTGTTTTGACACAAAAATGCAAAGTCAGCCCACATGCACAAACACAAAGATAACATCAAACACCAGTAACGGGTGTTTGGTACTGCATGAGTAGATGTGAAGAACTGTGCTCTATGTGGGGTGAAAGGTTGTTTCAACACTGATAGGCTGCATGTTAACAGCAGGGTCAAGGTCCTTGTTTTGTAATATATACTGTTTTAAATTCAGTTTCTGATGGATAGCAACACTGAGGTTGTAGCTCTACAAAAAACAATCATTATCATTAAATTATTAGCACTACAGTACCCAGAAAACCTCTGAGTGCATTTACTTGCTTTTACATGGCTTTCCTGTGTTTTGTGTGTACTATGTTAATGTATAAGACCAAAAGGTTGTTAGATCCCCTCTTCCTCCTGTGTGTCAAGGTGTCCCTGAGCAAAACACCTAGCCCCAACAGCTCCCCCGATGTGTTGGATGGGCGCCTTGTATGGCTGACCGTCATCGGTGTGTGAATGTGCGTGTGAAAGGGTGAATGTGAGGCAGTGATGTGTTGTGACAGTGTTTGGACTTTTGATTGAAAAGCATTCCATTTACCATTTAACTCAATGTAAATGTACAATATCTATTCAGGTGTATTGTTCGGTGTATGTTCACACCTGTGTTTCTAACATGGCCTGTGTCAGGAGTGTATGAGCTGGTCTCCTTCCGAATGTGTCCGGGGGGACCCGCAGTCTGGGGCAGGGCATTTGAGGCGTCCGTCAATGCCCATGCAGTGCCGGGATATGGCCACTTGGTGGCTGCGTTTCACAACGAGGTGGGACAGTTCAACAGAGGTAAGGATCAGTCAGGATGTGTTCCTCTTTCTACATTTGGATCAACATCTAAATGGTATTTTGTTGTTGCTAACTGTATTTCTTATTAAAGAAGGTAGACGAGAAACATTTTCACACTCTTCTTATGTCACAAAGTGTAGTCACTTTCTGTATAGTATTGTCATCCATTCTTACAGTAATTCAGTGTCATTTAGAGTAACAGAAATCAGGTAAAATGTCTTCCAACATACTCTTGTACAGGACTTTGTCATTCCAACATATGTACTAATAGAGCATGCTAAATTAGTATTGAAACCATCTTTACTTTTACCTCCTTTGATAGTAAGCATTGAGTCAAAAGATGTTGGAACTACAAATATTGTGGAGCATCTCTTGTGGGCCAAAAAATAGCCAGGACACATTCAAGCCAGCGTTACTTTGACCGTAGGGATAACGTTTCAATTCCTTCATTGTGATTATTGGTCCTGTCTTTATTATAATACATTGTCTGTCTGTCTGTCTGTCTGTCTGTCTGTGTGTCTGTCTGTCTGTCAGTGCACACCCTCTGGTGGTACGAGAGTGCAGACCAGCGGGCAGCTATTCGGCACAAATCTCATCAGGACCCTAGAGTGGTTGCTGCAGGTAGTTTCAACTGCTCAGCCAATACACCTTCACTACCAACTCATTAAACTACTGTGATTTCTAAGTTCTCTCTCTCCCTCTCTCTTTTTTTCTAGTCAGGGAGAGTGTCATCCATTTGGAGTCTCAGATGAATAAATTAATGTTTCCCTGCATGTTTTCACCTCTGAATTGACCACCTCATCCAGACTGGACAAACATCTGGCTAACACAAACGCTAGCTACTACTGTAGCATTTATTCAGTTTTATAGATCTAATGTTAATTATTATAATATAAGATCTACCGTTTAATGGTGTTTAGCCCTAAGGCTGTGTTGACTGATAATGAACCAGTATTCTGTTTAGATTTAGATTTAATGGTATGAGTTTTACAATAAATTAACTTATTGTAAGAGTCATACCATTAGTAAGTAGAGAGAGAGGGGGAGATGGAGAGCGTGCTTTGGCTTAATAATTAAGAAGGCTTGCTGATGTTGGGTTGTGTGAGAGAGACTAACTTAATGTGGGACGTGTGAGAGAGAATTGTAATAAATACACACATTTCATGTAATGAGACAATTCAATATGTTTGACACACTAATACATTTATAAAAAAACGTTTTTACTATAAAAATACACTTGTGGTTGATTATATATTTAATGTGATAAGCTCATGATTGTGAAGACATTTATGTAACTCATCTGATAATTGTTTTGTAGTTCAACTGGGAAGCACACTGGTTGTGCTGGGTAGTGGGTAGTCTTGGTGGACAATATAAGAACACCTTATTTTAAATGTAAGAATAAAACATAGGGTCTGAGATGGGATTGTCTGGTTTATTGTTGAGGGCCGGTAACAGATATTCCCACAGCCTATGTACATGAAAGCATAAACAGATATTAAATAACGGACACTTTAGACAGGATGTATTTTGGGAAAAAATAACAATCTCAAATAATCAAGAAATGTCAGTGCAAATAAACTATTCCAACTAAGACCAGTGGAAAAGTGCTTGGCGCATTGGAGCTTCCCGTCAAATAGGTTAGGGATTCCTAATGAACGTGTCCATTTAGACAGATTATCAATACGCGGCACTTTGGTCTTATTAAAACTCCTTAATATCTGGCAGTAACCTGCACAGTGGCTAACAGACTAGGATCAGACAGCATAATACAATGACATCGTAAATACTGTACATTGTTCCAAATCTACATTCATAGAAAAATATTGGTTGCTGTGTACTGTATAGTGCACCAACAATTAAAGTTGGTTGCAAATGTATGTGCAGGTTAATGCCAGGTGTAAAGGGATCATAATCATTTAGCTCACACCACTTGGACTCTGAGCTTCATTAGCTAAAACCCTATTATTGTAGCAAAACACAGCATTTATACTCAAGCTGTTACAATTGAACTGGTCAAGACAGTTACAAGGCTGTAGTGTTCTCGCTCGCTCGTTTACACAATTGTCAGAATGTGGATTAAAACACCCATCAAACCCTTTTTATAATTTTCTTATAAAAGCTAAAAAATAAAACAAAATCAATGTTTCTTGTTTCCCAGACATGACCAGAAGAGCGAGCATATAGATAAACATTTGAACAGTAATGGCACCTTAAAGTTACCCTTAAAAAAAACAATTACTATTGCAATTACTATTACTACACACATAAATAAGTTACACAAAAAAAAAAGAAATCAAAAATAATATTTCAGATTTGCAGTCTAGCCCTGGGCCGTAGAAATGATTTTCATTCTTCATGGTGAGATTAGGGTCTGTCAGTCAAACGGCCAAAACAACCCTGAATCGTTCGTTCATCACTGGCAGAAAATAGAAAATGAACCGCAGCACCACTGATACTCAATCGGCGGAACAGCCTCAAAGATTATGTCATTTCAAGTTTAATACTATATCTCTCCCAGAATAGAGAGGGCTACCGTCGTATGCTGGGAACCTTCTGCGTCGACGCTGAGTTTCCTATTGGGGTCGAATCCCCTAGTGGAGAAACTTAACTGTACGCCACTAAACAGCAGTAGGAGGAAGATGAGAAGGAGAGGTCAGAGGGTCACATCAGACTCTCTCTTACTTCATTCTCTTGTTTCTCCTCTGGTTGGCTGGAAGAAAGTGTGGGAATGTTTACGACAGTCTCTTTCCGTTTGACAGAGTCTTTAGAGTGATAGTCATCGCTTTGGTCCTTAGCGAAGTTCACGAACACCTGGACACACATGAGACACAAACATGGTCAGATATTGCAGAAAATGTGGAAATAACAGAAATATCAAGTAGTGTGCAGAGCGAAAAGCACAAACTGATCTATATATGTCTAAAGAGGCTTCTACTGGTCCAAACAGATTCAGATTAGGTCTATATAGGTCTATTTCTGGATTTAAAGGGCCAGTTTAACAGACACGTATTAAGCCTAGTCCTAGAAAAGGTTTTTAGTGGAGATCATTGAATATTTATTTTAGTCTTGGACTAGGCTTAATCCATATCTGTGAAACCGGCTCAGAAAGGTATAGTTCTGCAAGAGGTACTGGTCTAAAGACATGTCTTAAGTGGTTTATACTGTACCTGGTCTAAGGTGGTCTGGCTCACAGAGTAGTCCTCTATCTGGAGCAGGTCTTTGTTCTGGGCAAGGGTGGAGAAAATGTGGGCCAGCGAGGTAAGGGAGGACGACAGCTGGTATTGCAGCATGTTGCGGTGTTTCTCCTTCAGCGTGCTGCCAGGCAGCTCGCTCTCGATGAACTTCATTACCGGGACCAGGTCTGGATCTGGACCAGCAACCCTCAGGATGATGGTGTACCCATCTCCAAACCTGGAGGACAGGAGGGAGAAACAGGATGGACGGAGAGTTATAGGAATGAATGTAAGGAAGACTTCTATACGTTTATGCAGAATTATTGGAATTTTGAATAAGTATTCTTAGAAAGTATTATTTGCTCAATCCCACCTGTTCTTAAGGTGTTGAACGCTCCCCAGACACCGGAACCTTCCGTTGACCATGATGGCCATTCTGGTGCAGAGCGCCTCACATTCCTCCATACTGCAGCCACAAAATGGTCAGAAGGAAAGTCAATTGTTGAAAAAAACAAAACATTGACCTTAGCAGGTCACTTGTTTACTAGAGAGCAGATTATGTAATGATGTAGTGAGATGTACAGATGTATGTGCAGAGATGGAGGAGTTCTGTGTGTATTTCAATAATTTGTGTAAGCCTTTCTATGTATTTCTTGTTTCAACCTAATTTAACGTGACCCCTTAGATTTGCCTCTGTAATTGTATACCATCAGAAAAATGTTACAGCTGCATTACATGTGAAAGGGGAGCTGTAAGGGGCGGGTATTTACTAAGATACACAAATTATTTTTAGCTCAAGAATTCCTTTAAAGCATCTCCTGACAAAAGTTTCCAAAACTGTGTGCAGTTGCAGCTTGCAACCCGAGGATATCTTTGTAGCTTAGTATATCATCCAATCATGTACAACATTTGGCTTCGTAAAGGCCTGAATCACCTGTGTGATGTCAGCACCACGGAGCGTCCCTCCTTGATGATGGAGTGAATGCATGTCCAGAGGGCTCGGCGAGCCTTGGGGTCCATTCCAGTGGTGGGTTCGTCCTGTTACCATGACGACAGCCAGGTTGAGGTGGACCCACGGGTGGAGTACAAAACAGATTACAAACATGAGGAAGAGTGACAATGGCACTTCCTCTATGGATCTTACACAGTGTTGGTCCTGCAGATGTTTCTAGAAAGTATACATTATGTGCGGGTACTTTGTGTGTGTGTGTGTGTTTGTGTTTACACTGTGTGTATTCATGTTTGTTTTGTGTTTTTCAAGACTGGCGTTTTTATCTGCTTTGTTTCACAACTGCCGTTCTGAGGCCAGAGTCCAGCCTCTTGTTCTGTTTGCTATTAGAGCCTGTGTGTGTGTGAGTGAATGTGTGTGTGAATACCAGGAAGACAACAGGCGGTCCACCAATCAGAGCCATGGCTGTAGAAAGCTTCCTCATGTTTCCTCCGCTGTAGCTGCCAGCAGCTTTGTCTGCATACTTCAACAGGCCCAGCTTCCTTATGCCCCACTCTGCCACCTGGAACACACCACATACACACTGAATACACACTGAATACACCACCGGTACACACACACCACATACACACTGAATACACCACCGGTACACACACACCACATACACACTGAATACACTACCAGTACACACACACCACATACACACTGAATACACCACCGGTACACACCACACCACATACACACTGAATACACCACCTGGAACATACCACACCACATACACACTGAATACACAACCTGGAACACACCACACCACATACACACTGAATACACCGCCTGTAACACACCACATACACACTGAATACACCGCCTGGAACACACCACACCACATACACACTGAATACACCACATTTGCCACAGCAACATATGCTTACATAGGAGCATGTACCTTACAAACACCAGCTACACATGTTACTTACTTAAAACACCATCCATCTACTTAGCTTGCAACAGACATCACACAACATTCTTATGAGGTAACCAACAACTAGCATGACTACAACCAACGCAGTTAATATACTGTACTTGCTTCCTCGCATCCAATAATATACTCACATCGCACACTTCTTTCTCGGGAACTCCTCTCAGGATGGCGTAGAATTCTAGGTGTTCCCGCCCCGACAGAAGGTCATTGATGGCGTCAAACTGGGGACAGTATCCCATATTCTGATGGACTTCATCTATCTCCCTTAGGATACTGCACACGCACGTGCACACACACATATGTAAACAACATTATACAATATAGTCATTTAAGCTTTTATCCAAGTCAACCTACACAATGTATGTAGGGCCAGATAAGAAATGTATTTGTACATGAGGCCTTGGTGATTGGTCCTGTATGATATTTGCCCTCACCTTTTGCCGACCAGGAAAGCCTCTCCACTGGTGACCAGGGAATCTCCTGTGAGCATCTTGAAGGTGGTTGTCTTTCCTGCCCCGTTAACACCCAATAGGCCAAAACACTGACACACACACACACACACACACAAACACACAGAACATGTCAGGTCACCACACACCACACCAAAGCTAGCATTACTTCATGCAAGAATCATTTAGTCCAAATAATGTTCAATTAACATGCTGGTTACATGGCTAGTAATACATTTCATACATTGCCGGCAAATGCACGTTTTGTGTTCAGCAAACTGTTGTACATGTGTAATGGCACAGAAAAGAACATCAGTTTAGTAATACCATAGCCTGATTCATATTTGTATAACCAATAAAGTTGAATGAACACAGCATAGAAAACCACCCTTTTCTATGCTGTGTTCATTCAATTTTATTGGTTATACAAATGGTGCACTTGTAACTTAATTTAGTGTAATGTTTGTAGGTGTGATGGTGTGAGTTACAGCATTAGTGTTTTGTTTGTGTTGAAAAAAGGTGTTTATCTACAAAAGCATTGATTAAAGAAGTAGCTGAATAGTACGGCCTCACCTCTCCAGGTGGAATTCCAACACAGAGTCGGTCCACAGCTGGTTTCTGTTTCCTCTTATAAACCTGTAACAGTCAAAACAACTATTAGACAAATAACTACAAATCTACAGTAGCTCTATTGTTACTTTTTGAACTACATAAAAATATTTCTATGAAAAAATACCCTTCACACATGCATCAAACCAACAATGTTCCAGAACATGACAGATGTACGAATAGAAGCTTATTGCAGCTATTAATGGAAATCCACCAGTTAAGACCATAATAATAGTCTCAGGTCTGGTTGTTTGCAGTAGTCATCAAATAAACCTTTTTTATAACACTATCTTCCATATCTACCATTAACAGACAGAGTTATGCGTTATGGTACGGTCAGTGAAGTACACTAAGATAACAGACTACAGTGATGGTTCATGAGAACAGGCGAGACAGGAAGACCCTACCTTGGTGAGCTGTCTCAACTCCAGGATGTCTCCGTGTCCCTGTCCATGGAGGATCCTCTGTCTCTCTCTGGCCACATCCTCATCCTCCTCCCCAATAGGACTCAGCTTGGTCAGTATACTGATGGGCCTGAAGACACAGTGTCATTTATTTAATGGTTCATTTAAAGGTCAGCCATTTAAAGGTCAGCCTTTGTTTTTATGTTGCTATATATATATATATATATATATATATATATATATGTATGGAAACTAGCACACTGATTGGGAGGGGGCGGAGGGGGGAGTTAGCAATCA
>JAODUG010004363.1:0-10632 GCA_027564795.1 Aphredoderus sayanus
CTGTCTGACTATTACTTCCCGCCAAGCTTCCTGACTATCTCTAATTTACTCTGGTTTGCTGCTGCGCCATCACGCCCCCCCCCCCCCCCCTCTCTCTCTCTCTCTCTCTCTCTCTTTCTCTCTCTCTCTCTGTGCATGCATGTGTGTGTTAGACTGTGTGTGACTGTCTCTTCTGCTCTATGTTGTGGAACAAATTACACATCGGCTGGGGCTCCAAATGCTCTAATCAGTAGTACACAGATTAAAATCCAATTGCTGCAGTTTGATGCCACACAGGTTTACCGTATTACTGGAAAATTAACTAGTACAGTGTTGGTGCTGCTGTCTGCAACAGGTCTATAGCCCTGTTTACATATAGATGCAGTGATAGAGTTAGCAGCACACAAAACCTGTTGGTGGCACATGGTGGTAACATTGTCAGTTATGCTATGCCTCTTTATAAATATTTAGTAAGTGAAACAACACAACATGTTTATGTCAACAAACAATAAACGGAATAGTCACAAAGGAGTCCAAAGTATTGACCAAACTGAACCACGTGTTTGGTCATATATTACTGTATATACAGTAAGACCAGATTAATATGCACAATCTTTTGTATCATATTTAATCTAAATATAAACTTTTCAATTACAATTGCTGTTAGATGATTTGTGCTTTCGAGAGATATATCACTCAACAACTGTAATAACCAACTCCCCAGCCAAAGTAAAGTCAAAGTGCATCTATAGGACCAGTTGAAGAAAGAACTGAAATTATAGTTTATTTCAAAATGGGTAAACTGACAAATAATTTATCTTGGCAGTGAGATGTAAAATAAAGAAATGTAATGATGAATTTAATGAATAATTATGTAGTGCTGGCGTATTCTGTTTGGTCATTGATTTCATTTCTCATTATTTCATAGTTTGTTGTGTGTCTATTTATTTATTTAATTATTTATTTATTTTGGTGTACAAGCTGTAATATTATTTACTCAACAGAGCTGAGTAACAATGTGAACACTTCCCTGAAAAAAATCTAAATGGTGAAGAAAAAAATAATCTCATTTGGTGTGTGAGTGTAAAATCCTGTCTTTGTGCCCGGCTGTCTCATGGCAGGAAAGTGGCATGTGTGCAGCTCTTCAACACCACTGCTGAATAAAGCCAATAATGGGATATGTAATGGAGGTTGAATTAAAACATGCTATGTTTACCTATTTAACTGATGGGGTTTATTTTTACTTCAGTGAAATGGAAAATAAAGATGCATAATTAAAGTAAATATATGGAAGTGTTTTATAAAAAAAAAAAAAAACGTTTTAACTTTGCTCTTGTCAGGTCGATTGACACTGGCTCTGTGTCCGAAACAAGGTTTAAGCTAAAATGATGCCTGAATGCAACCATGGCTTGTGCCTTGCTCAAGAGCATATTAGCACTGGCAGATGTAAAAAATAGAAACAAACACAAAAAACGATGTTCTTTCCTTGACAGCTGTTTCCAGGCAGTCTGGGGATTCAGACACTCAGCTGTCTTTCCCAAAAGCTTGAACTGCCATGCTTTTAGCAATTCATATAGATGTACTGTGACACATACTGGATTACATACAGTATATGAAATAATAATTTTAGATATTGGACTAATTACACAGGCCTGTATGTGGCTTTTTGCCAGACAGCACGCCCTGTCAATAAGTCATTATTATAAGTGCCTGGAGCTCGAGGCTTTGGTCAAAAAGCCAATCAACTCCCTGTATTCCAGATGGTGCATTAGGCGGATAATATCCCCGCGTGCCCTCTTCTCTATCTATCACATTCATAAGGTACTTTACAGCCCTCCATCACTGGACCAGTACGGGGTGTGCAGATGATCTTGCAGGGTCTTTAGCCCCCATTGGCATGGTTGTCACCAGAGGGCAGTTGAGAAGTAAGTTGCAGGTGGCCATTGTCTAGCTTTCGAGCTTCAGTTTGACTTCGCCGTGAGAATCAGTCCGGAGAGCCAAGAAATCCTTTCAACTCTGTCTGGACAACTACGGGCATGGTTTATGTGGACAGGGAGTGAATGCGCGAGTCTCCTAAACAACAGTGGCGCTTCCTAAAGAGGCTAACATAGTGCTACAATAGCATCAGTTTGATTTGAATTTATTAGAAGAACAAAGAATGACACTTAAGACCACAGAAAATATGTTTTCACTCTTCTTCCAACTGGCTTCAGCAAGAGTTGAACTGGCTCCGCTGGTTAACAGGTTTGTCCAATCACCTGCCAAGTACAGTATTGTAAGCGCCTGCCCTTTTACAACAGTTTCAATGGACGGCGCCCCAGATGGTTGTGTGCATAAAACTATATATGGTTGTGTGTGTAAAAACCAACTGTCAGGTTAGCCATTTTCTGCTCCAGATTAAATATCCAAATAAGCCGGTTCTCTTTAAACCCCTGCTCTGCGTTGTAGCTGGAGCATTCAGAAGAGTCTTCGAACTAAAAAAAACGTTACTTCCTCAGGCTGCAGCAGCCTCCCTTCTCCTCTCTCTGGCTGTCTGTATTTCTAAATATACCCATCCATTAGTAGGGACACACAGGAATGACTTTGTGCTAGCTTTTAACATGCCAACTTCCTTTAGTCTGCAGAGTGTTACGCTCCACTTCACAACGTCAGTGTGTCTTTATTGTGTCGGGTTTGAGTGAGAGAGTGTGTGTGAGTGAGAGAGAAAGAGAGAAAGAGGGAGAGACATGGGCTTGCGGACCTGCAAAAGGCAATAAAAGGTTAATGTATGTATTATTTGTGTGGTGTGGAGGTGCATTTATGTACGGCTGTTCTTGTGTCTTATGTGTGCACGTGTGTGTACGTGTCTACCTATGTGTGCATACATGTCTGTGTCACCCTGGATACGGATGTATTGATGCAAATGTATGCAGGTGTATTTAATCATGTTTCACATTGTGTATCTGTGTGTGTTTGAAGGCCTTTGTGCAATTGTGTGTACACTATACAGTATGTGGTCTATTGTGTGTGTGTGTGTGTGTGTGTGTCAGTGGGGTTCTATGACAAGTCAGGGGTGGGGGTTGGGGAGTGATGGCGAGGTCTCCCACCAATAATTGGTGCCAACCAAACTGACGAAATCTCTGTCACAACGACATACCACACACACAGTCACTGTAGATGGATGTCCATCTCTCCTTCTCTCTCTCTTACACACACACACACATGCACACGCGCACATACACACACACACACACACACTCTCTCTCCTTCAGCGCTGCACAAAGGGAGCAGTCACCAGAAGAGCTGAGACCTGCCGTTGAAGCTCTGATGTACGGCCCCATGTGCCAGGGGATGCAGTACTTCGAATGACCACTTGAGGCTCTGTCCCAAAAAATGAATTGATGCACTGTATGGACTGTATTTGATGGACTATAGGGAATGTATCACAATACTATTGTCACAGTGTGTCTGAGTGTGTTTGACCTGACATCCACAGAAAGTATGAGGTACGGTTTAATGTCAGGGGTGTCCCTGGAAAGGGTCCATGGCAGCGGCAGACAGGGCCAGAAGATGAACTGTCAGGGTGATTTTTCGAGGAATAAAGATGTGTGCAGGTTTTGTCAGGGGGTTTACTGAGAGAGGTGGGCACCAAAATAGTTCCTCTGCAAGTTCCCCTTCCTCTGTGTGTTGGGCGTGTGTGGAAAGCTGCTTATAACGGTCCCTTTTGTCTCTCTCTCTGTCTCTTTCTCTCTGTCTCTCTCTTTGTCTGTCTCTCTCTCTCTCTTTGTCTCTCTCTGTCTCTCTTTGTCTCTCTCTCTGTTTCTCTCTTTCTCTTTGTCTCTCTCTCTTTGTCTTTCTCTGTCTCTCTCTCTCGTGTCTCTCTGTCTCTCTCTCTTTTTGTCTCTCTCTCTCTCTTTGTCTCTCTCTGTCTCTCTCTTTTTGTCTGTCTCTGTCTCTCTCTCTGTCTCTCTCTCTCTCTGTCTCTCTCTCTCTCCCTGTCTCTCTGTCTCTCTCTCTATACCAACTTTAAAGCTGTGTCAGCGCGGAACACAGAGATGTTAAAGTGGCGTGATTAATTTAGGATACAGTGAGCTTCTTGGACAGCGCACACAGCCAGGCATGCATACTCATGCATGCACGCACTCACACACATGCATGCACATGCACGCACACGCACACACACACACACACACACACACACACACACACACACACAGTACACAACATTCTGCGAGCCATTTACCAGGATAAAGAAAAAATGGCTTATCGAGCAGGAGCTGCTCATAAAATCCATGTATCTGTCAAGTTTCATTTTGGTGTATAAACACAACTCAGTGAGCGCATGAAAAGTGCACAAATATACACACACACAAATATTGCATAGCTGCGATACGAGGCTAGATGTCGAGGCTTTGATTGATGCGTTTTCCAGTTTGTTGGTAATGAGACAAAATGAACGAAGATCAAAAAATGAATTAGAAGGAAAAACGTATGCTTGCGAGATCAGCACCAGTACTGACTGTTTGGGTATTACTACTGTAGGTAGTTGCTAGGGTGCACAACATGGTTGCTATAGAGTTTGCTTTGTGTGTGCTAGGGTGGTACTGTATTTTTCTAGGGTGTATTACATTATGGTGAAAGGAGTGTATGTGGTGGTTGCTAGCATATTACAAGGTCATTGCTAAGGTGTTACTGGTTTCTAAGGTGTACAGTATTACATGGTTGCTATAGTGATGTTTTGTGGTTGCCAGTGTGTATATCTCAGTTGCTATGATCTGTTTCTAGGTAAATGCTAAAGTGTAATATGCAGTTGCTAGGGTGAAGGGGTCATTACAGTAGGTAGCTGCGAGGTGGATGTTCTCTGACTCTCCTTCCTGCGCTATCTGTGTCTGGTATAAGCTCATGTGGGGCCGCCTTTAAAGGGAGATTGGGTCTCACACACATACCTTGCCTTGCACTGCCAGTGCTGAGCTTCCCTGTGCCTGTCTGGTTGCTCCTTGTGTCTACCTGTTAGCGCAGGTGTCTACCTGCCTGTTTCCTCCACTAGTCTCTACCTCATTCCTCCTGCCTGTGTCTCTGCTGAGAGTTGTTGTGTGAATGCTTCCTCTCCCCCCTCTCCCCCATCTCCCCCCTCTCCCCCCCTCTGGTCTGACGACGAGCCTGCTGCGGTACCTGTCTCTGCCACATCTCGTGGTGTCGTGCTCTGGGCTAGTGCTGTAAACACCCGAGAGACCCCCCCCCTGACATGCAACAAGATGGCGGTGGGCTTCATGTCCGCGCAGGGATGGAAACCATCACGGCGCTTGTTGTCAACTAGTTGCATGCATGCGGCGGGCGTCTCTGTTTCGGGGACTGGCTCGCACTTCCGACGCGGGAGGGAGCCATTCGTTTTTTTTGCTGCCACAAGTGCCTGCGGAGTGGCACCGGGCGGGGCAGGGATGAGCCGGGAGGCTGGGGAGGGGGGTGGGGGTGGGGGTGGGGTTGGGGGGGGGGAGTCCCATCTGTCATATGAGATTATTTTAAACCAGGAACAGCGCAGGATGTCACCTGTTTGGAAGGCTTGTGTGTGTGTGTGTGTGTGTGTGTGTGCGTGTGTGGGGGGGGGGGGTGGGGGTGATGTGGGATTATGGGTAATGGGTGGAAGGGGGCGGGCAGGTGAACATCTCCAGCCTTCCTTTCTTTCAGGCCACACACACAGTTATGCACACTCTGGGTCGGCCCCAAGCTCTCGCCTGAGTCATTATTATATATGAGTTATTTTACGGGTCAGACACAAGTGATATGCAGGGACGCTCGCTTGTGGCTGGTGCAGTATATAGCAAACTTAAGTGAGGCTTTATTATGCCTTAATTGAACATACTAACACGTATGTTCAATTTCCTGTCATGTTCCTCTGCACTTGTTTTGTGGTGTGCAGCATATTGACCCCCCAGTTCTACTCCTCCACTTACAGGAACACAAAACAAACACGCCACACGTGATTACATCTAAGCCGGCCATGTGTGTGTTTTCATTTGGGCGCCGACCGCATTCACATTCACATACATCGTGGTGCAGCCCTGTGTTTATCAAACGTAAACAGTGAGCTTGAGGCGGGGTTCTCGGGCCACTGTAGAACAATGGAGCAGTGTGCACCTTCAGGGGATAATAAAAGTCACACACAGCCTAGCTAAAGATGGAAACAAAGGCAGCGGTGCAGTTCACACAGGACGAGCTAACGTGAGCTGAGCCTTCCGTCCAAGGTGAAAAGCGCATGCTGTACGTATACGGCTGTGAAGCACATCTCCTGCCTTCGGGGTGATGAATGGGTGTCATGGACAGAGGGAGGAGAGCGAGGCGGAGGAGAGGGAGGGTTTGCAGTGAGGCAGGTTGCCTGCAGAAAGCCCAGGCAATAACCTCAGGAAGCCCTCACCCCTTCACACTGCCATCTGTAGCCCTGCAGTGCGTGTGTGTGTGCGCGTGTGTGTGTGTATGTAAAGCATGGATAGTCTCATAGTCCATGGGTGTGTGTGTGTGTGTGTGTGTGCATGTGTTGCATTGCATAGTGTGCTAACTGACACACATAAAAGCTGTTCCTCTTTGTGGTAATAAAATGTGTGTGTGTGTGTCACACACACCCTGTACATGCACGCACGCACGCACACACACACCCTGTACATGCACGCACACACTCATGCTCATACTGTACACGCACGCACGCACACACACACACACTCTACACACACACACACGCACACACACACACATACACATCACTTCTCCATCATTGCTCCACCGCTCGCCCCTCCGCGGAGCTGAACAGATGGGAGAACAGGAGAGAGTTCCCACGTTCCTCTCCTCCACCTTGTCCAAGCTCCACCCATCACCGCTCAGCCCACCTATAGACCCTGCCAGCCATGACTCAGACAAAACACACACGCACGCACGCACACACACATATACTGGCCGAGCAAGAATGATGTAATCAGATTACGGTCAGACATTAAATATTCTATCTGACTCCCAGCTGTATTGTATGTACTGCGAAAACCGTTACATGTCATATTAGTGCTAAAAAATGACAGTTGTAAAGCGAGAGGTAGTGCGAGAGAGAGAGGGGAGAGGGGGGGAGAGACAGAGAGAGAGTGAGAATGAGAGAGAGAGAGAGAGAGAGAGAGACAGAGAGACAGGGAGAGAGTGGTTTGTGGCTGACAGTCACACACACCGCAGCTCTAGATGGGCTATTTATGATCCAACCCTGCTGTGTTGCGTGGGTAAAACGATGATGCCAAACGCCTGTATCTTAAATCAGCCACATTCCACCTGGATGACCCTAGATTCAAACACCTGGGCCTTTTGCTGGTTAGCACACTGCTCCCGGAACACCATCCAGCTCACCGCAGGCCAGTTTTACATTAGCCCCGACGGTCTGCCCAGATAAGGCAATTCCACGGCTGTCCGCCCCGCCGACAGAGACGTAGACTGCATTGGCGTGTCACGAAATCAATGGCAGTTAAATGAGGAACTCACGACTCTTGCTTTCGTTTCGCTTTTTTTTTTTTTTTTTTGCCGGGGCCACGAGCTAGCCGGGGTTTTGCTGCCAAGAAGAAAAGAGAGGGGAAAACGGCAGGCGGATTGACGCGGCAAGCGACAAATGGCCATACAGGCCCGAAGCCGGGTAATCGATACAGAGCTGGCAAAGGGTTGGGGGCCGGGGATAAACAGAGGAGATTGCTCAAAGGGGCCAGCATTGATGTGTGATTAAAAGGCTGCGAATCCCCCTGCCGTCCAGAACCTGTGAGTGAGATCTCTGACGCCGGCGTAATTGGTCTGGGGGAAATCAATGGAATTGTCTACCGAGACAGTCGCAGCTGTCTCAGCTCCTGAAAGGTGGAAAGGTACATTTTGACATTTGTGCCTGAACTTGCGTGTGACATTTAAGTCAGATCAGTATATGGCAGAGCCCGACTCTGTGAGCCCTTTGGACTGGGATACATTTCCAATTTAATTGCCGAAGTGTAGAAATATTGTTTGACCAATATTGCACTTTATGTGAAGCGCTTCATTAAGGCTTTAGCAGAGATGTTTTTTTACATCTATTATAGTTACATGAATGTGCCATAATAGCATCAAATGAAGACCAAAAATACCTTTCTGACATTAAATTACTTTATCTCCCTCTGGCTAAGCTGATTTTCATCTTTCCTCAATTCGAATTGACAACTTCACAGTAGCAAAAAATTAAAAGAAATCTTTTTTGACATTTGACATTTTCCATTTAAACAAAACACAGAAATGATGTTGGCACCTTAATTTAAGCCAAAATGGTTTTCTTTAACTAGAAAGGAAAGACGTAATCAGCCGTCTATTACACAGTATATCTGTTTATTTCAGCAGTGTGTGAAGTGGAGAGCCTTCGTTCCAAGATGTTCTACTTGACATCCTGCCAAATTAAATATACTTGAGCATACATTTAATAGACTGCTGGTTGCTCCTTTTGTTTTCGTGTGATTGAACTGGCCATCAAATGATTAATTGACTGTGACGCCAAGTTCAACATGTCTTAACGCCGGCTGGCATCAAGAGACACCAGAGTTTAGCGCGTAATACTTTTTAACTCGGCAATGCCCATTGGCGACCCCTGACCTGCGTCGATGCCAAGGTTTATAACACGGTTCTGTTTCTTTATCGTCAACGGCATAAACATTAGTGTTTGTGCACGTGTGTATTTTAACCATTAATTTTGAGCGCAAATATTTTCAATTGCGAATCAAAAGTTACCGTTTTTATGAACCGTTACATAAACAAACTGCTAATGATGGAATGAACAGTAAATAGGAGTCCCGGTCTCTGCTCGGCTTGACACGCCCACGTCACCTTTCCACATGAATCCTCGCGCTCTCAATAGAAGGTCATTGAGGATTCAGGCAGCACCATCAGCATAGCTATGATTCTGTGACAGGCGGGCATGGGAGCCATCGCTCTGGCGACGCAGGCCAATTAGAGGAAGGCCGTGGGGGGGTGGGCTTGATATCAATCAGGAATCAAATAAAGTCTCATCAAAACGCCTGTCTGTTTTTGATACCCCCTGGCTTTCCCCGGAGACCTGTCATCCCCCCGTGGCACTCCATCAAAATGCCCCCCAGTCCACTCCGCTCTCAGCCAGCCGATATATCGTCTAGGCTCCTTTAAGGTACGTGCACATGCACATGCACACCCACATACACACCCACATGCACAACTACTGGGGTTCAGGTATGCATTGAATAATATGAACACAGAAGCCCTTCCCCCAATTCATCCCCACACACACACACACACACACTGACATCTTTCAGGACACACACACACACACACACTGACATCTTTCAGGACACACACACACACACGTGATACGGTGCCCATGCCCATGGTGTTGTGGGATGTTGTACGCAACCAACCCAATTAACACCTTAATGTGGAGGTCCATAGCTGTGTGTGTGTGTGTGTGTGTGCCTGCAGCGGTACACACACACACACACACACACACACAGCCCTCATATCAGCATGCATGAGATCTTCTGTGCAAGCTGCCGATGTGCATGTGGACAGGCAGATTCAGTGTTTTATAAGATTTGCACATGAGCAGGAAAATCAGTAGTTTATCAATAGGAGCTGCCCGCTAAGGTTTATACCAACTGTTATTATTCATGCACACTTTGCACGATTACAGTAAATGACGTAGCTTTAGCTTGCTGGCTTGCTGCAGGCACTGTGCTTTGTACTGTTAGGAGGAACATCATGTATCTATCAAATTTCTAAATCTTACAGTACAAGACAAGAAATAATTTGCAGTGCTAATTTTACTATCTAGCAATCTTAAAAATATGTTGTTTTTTACCTGTCACACCATTACATTTGTCAGTTTGTCAAATCCATCCTATTAAATTATATTCTATTGACTCCAATTAACTTTGTATCCAACTGAATATTTGTGCTTAATGTCGTCATTCAAACGCCTGCAGTTCTGCTGTTCTGCCCAAAAGAGATGATTCAAGTCTTGTAAAGTAATGGACTTTCTTAATAGTTGGACTACTGAGCCCGGGGGACAACATTAGGATGAAGTAAAGACATATCCTTTACAGTTTGTGATCTAAAAATGACATGAAGTGAATGGTTTGAGGGGATGGGTGCTATATTTCCCCCTGAAGGGCCTGGTTCCGATCAAGAATGCAATGAATAATCTATCTGGAGGCACCACTGCTATTGTCAGTAATATTTCTAACGAGAATAGGAGCTTTATTTATAAGTATGCACTGCTTTGTGGTACAGAGGAGAGGCATGTCTAACCACAGAAGTTGGTTCACTGTTGGCTTACCTGGGATCATTATACTACCTCAGCATTCGGACAGGCACGGTTCTCTGATTTGATTCATTCGTCTGACAAAAACCCTTCTTGCTAATGATGACACAACATCTGCTAATAACGCCTCAGTCCTTCTAATCAGCACTTTGCAGCTTCTAGATCTCATTCATCTTTTTATCAGCCACGACATTGGCATGCATACAGTAAGTGCGTGTGTGTGTGTGTGTGTGTGTGTGTGTGTGTGTGCGTGTGGGAGAGAGGGGTTTATACTTTACTTTTAACCCTCGTAATGTACTCGTAATCTAGTTTTTAGCCACACGGCGGCGCCATCTGATTGTGTATGATTTGTG
>JAODUG010004365.1:0-10631 GCA_027564795.1 Aphredoderus sayanus
CATATATAGACACATACATATACATATATATATATATACACACACACATACATATATATACACACACATACATACATATATATATATATGTGTATGTATATATATATATATATATGTATATCAAAGAATTAGAAGAGTGTGCTTGGGGTCAATCAGCTATGTCCGCTTTGAGCACAGTCTTTGAATAGGCCTATCTGTTTTACTGGAGTGATGATCCAAAATACAAAAGGGACAAGGTTTGGGATGGATAATAAATGCACTTAAATAAAATACGGTCCATTTATTATTTAAAAAAAAAAAAAAAAAAAAAAAAAAAAGGACGTTTAGATGGATCATATATTCAGTTTTTCCCAATTTAAGAAGCCCAATGCTTGTTTGATGTACTGGCAGAAAAGCCTTATATTTAGTATTTTGCATAAATGTAGCTATTATTTTCAGACTTTAATTTAACCGAATTGCTTAATAGCCTACATATTTCAAAATATAGATGTACTTTAAGCTAATTTAAGTGATTCTATATGACCTTCTACCACTAGATGTCACACTAAATGCACCAGCATTAATTCTCTGCTTAGCATATACTCCACAATATTGTATCTTAAACCCCAGTACTACGTTTGATATACTTGGATACCACTTTCTAAACACACCAGAACAAATCCGTAGAAAACTTTGCAGGACATTCTTTTTAGGATGATTGCATTCATGAACGAACAACAATGTTGACAGGCCATTTCTTGTGGGTGTCTGCGTACCGGTCCTTCCTGGTGAGCAGGGGCAGGCTCTGGCCCACCAGGCCGTGGCTGAGCAGCAGTAGGTCCTGGTGGCTGAGGCCCTGGTTCAGCAGCAAGCCCAGAACCAGGCGGCGCAGCACAGCGCCCACCCTCCTGCACACCTTCAGGCTGGAGGAGCTCTCCAGGATCTACAGTGGCAAAGCAGATGTACACTACACCTCAGTGCACTGCACACACAGCAGGTGCACAGCCTGCTCAGTCTGGACCACAACCAGTCATTAAATACAGTGCTCAGTTGTGCTCAATCCTTGTACAGTGAGGAGAACAATTATTTGATACACTGCTGATTTTGCAGGTATTCCTACTTACAACGCATTTAGAGGTCTGTCATTTTTACCATAGGTACACTTCAGCTGTAAGAGACGGAATCTAAAACAAAAATCCAGAAAATCACATTGTATTATTTTTAACTAATTAATTAGAATTTTATTGCATTACATAAGCATTTCATCACCTACCAACCAGTAAGAATTCCGGCTCTCACAGACCTGTTCGTTTTTCTTTAAGAAGCCCTCCTGTTCTCCACTCATTACTATATTAATAACCTCTTTATCTCCAAGCGCCTCGGAATGAGAGAGACATTGGTATATCTATTTCACGTGTTTAAAAATAAATAAATCAGATACTACTTTTGGTAACACAAACAACAAAGGTAAGACCCTATTTGACGTGATTCAAAAAAGTAACATTTGTTTATTGTAGTGGGTGCTGGTAATGGAAGAACACATCTATTATTGCTCTAATCTGTGACGCGTCAGGTTTTGAGTGACATTTTGTTTGCACAGACAGCATGAAAGGAACAAGTTATCTGGGTGCATGTATGGAGGAGTGCAAGGTTTTAAAATACATTTCCGCTTTTGCAATTTGCGTATGTATTTGTTTAGGGTTGGACTATTGTGTTGTTTTGGCAACACTGGTTTTCATAGATCAATAGTTGAGACGCTTCACGTTCCAACAATGTTTGACATGTCAGTTTTCACACGTTATTACATGCTGTAATACTTCCTTGTAAGGGGGAGAGGGCGGGGTGACCCCACATACAGGGTATCTCGGGAAGTAGAGGTTAACTGCACCTGTTTGAACTCATTACCTGTATAAAAGACACCTGTCCACACACTCAAACAGACTCCAACCTCTCTACAATGGCCAAGACCAGAAAGCTGTGTAAGGACATCAGGGATAACATTTTAGACCTGCACAGGGCTGGGATGGGCTACAGGACAATCGGCAAGCTTCTTGGTGAGAAGCCAACAACTGTTGGCGCAATTATTAGAAAAGTTCAAGATGACGTTCAATCTCTCTCGGTCGGGGGCGCCATGCAAGATCTCACCTCGTGGGGCATCAGTGATCATGAGGAAAGTGAGGGATCAGCCCAGAACTACACGGCAAGACCTGGTGAACCTGAAGAGACCTGGGACCACAGTCTCAAAGAAAATCATTTGTAACACACTACGCCGTCATGGATTAAAATCCTGCAGGGCAGGCAAGGTCCCCCTGCTCAAGCCAGCGCATCTGGATGATCCAGAGGAGGAATGGCAGAAGGTCATGTGGTCTGATGAGACAAAAATAAAGCTTTTTGGGCTAAACTCCACTCCCCGTGTTTGGAGGAAGAAGAAGGATGAGTACAACCCCAAGAACACCAACCGTGAAGCATGGAGGTGGAAAAACAATACTTTGGGGATGCTTTTCTCCAAAGTGGACAGGACGACTACACCATATTGAGGGGAGGATGGATGGGGCCATGTATCGCGAGATCTTGGCCAACAACCTCCTCCCCTCAGCAAGAGCATTGAAGATGGGTTGTTGCTGGGTCTTCCAGCATGACAACGACCCGAAACACACAGCCAGGGCAACTAAGAAGTGGCTCTGTAAGAAGCATCGCAAGGTCCTGGAGTGGCCTAGCCAGTCTCCAGATCTGAACCCAATAGAGAATCTTTGGAGGGAGCTGAAAGTCTGTATTGCCCGGCGACAGCCTCAAATGGTCTGTATGGAGGAGTGGGCCAAATAGCCCTGCTGTAGTGTGTGCAAACATGGTCAAGAACTACAGGAAACGTATGATCTCTGTAATTGCAAACAAAGGTTTCTGTACCAAATATTAAGTTCTGCTTTTCTGATGTATCTAAAACTTATGTCATGCTATAACATGCAAATTATTTAAAAATCATACAATGGAATTTTCTGGATTTTTGTTTTAGATTCTGTCTCTCACAGTTAAAGTGTACCTATGAAAATTACAGACCTCTACATGCTTTGTAGGTAGGAAAACCTGCAAAATCAGCAGTGTATCAAATACTTGCTCTTTTAACTGTACAAGTATTGAGCCCAACTAAGCACATAAGCTAGGCCCCTCCCCTCCTCACCTCCTTGAGCGGCAGAATGAGCTGGGTGATGAACTCCTTGCCACAGTACCTGGCCAGCAGCTCATAAGAGTCCATACTCTTGCTGTGGCGAGCCTCCATCAGCTTGGAGACTATCCCCTTGACCTCCTTCTCCTCAGACAGAGAGCCAAACAGCTCATTGTTGAAGATCTGCCGATGGAGGGGATGATAGTTTTCATTGGACAACAGGAAAGCATGAGAGTAATCCTTCATGGAGTCCCAACATTGTATGAGTAATTCAATTATTGTGAATCTTCTGCTTAATTAAACAGGCTACTGTGCTAACATCATCCAAATCCATATACTTCTGGAAATCCCTCTCCCCACCACCAGGTGGCTCTGACCTAGCCTGGCTCTGGCCAACTCTTCCAAAATGACAGTCAATACATTACTGTACAATCATTATGAGTAATTTCTCATGTGGTTCACTGTGTGATGGTGGTGATCGTCTGTGTAAATGAGGTGCTTGGAGTGTTAAGGGATTATGTAGCCATACAAATGCACTGGTTAAAGGCGCATGTCATTACATCTAGCAACAGCTTAATGCATGGGTCTAGGTCTCCACTCTTCAGTGTTGGACTGAGGGCAGCCAGCAGCTGGTAGACTGTGTAGGTCAGCACATGGACCTGTATGAGAGAGAGCAGATGAATAGATGTGTACACTACATGTCAGAGGCTGCTAGCATAACGGCACAAAGCAAAGTATCATTAGCTGAACACATTCTTTTAGCTATGCTTCACTATAGGTGAGTGTCCTTACCTACAGAGTGTCATCTCAAACAGATTTGTAAATTGCTATCCATAAACACACAATTCTTGTCTCAAAATGATGGAATGGAGAGAAGAAACGAATGCATGTATCAGGCAGGGCCACATCAAGCACATGTCTCACTGAAGCCAAGATTTGCTTTTACTGCTTTTACAGATTTGCTTTCCCCATCACTCTGCATGATGGGGGACCTAAGTGACATTAGTAGAGCTTGAAACATCGCACGCTTCTCACTGCAGTATGAATCGCCAAGAAAACTATCCTCATGAACTGGAAGGCCAAAAACGTTTAAGTATCACCCAATATAGGAATCTCCTTATAGACCACATTAGCATGGAGAGAATGTCTGCTTCAAAAAATAAAACTATTTACAAAATTCCAATCCCCCTTGATCAACTATCACTTAGTGGAGTTGGGTATTTATGACCTTGCTGCTCGGGGTGCCATGCGGCCGGTAGGTGGGTCCTAGGGGCTGGGTGCGTCTGGCAGCCTCCTAAGGCTGGAGGGCTAGTGCTGCTTTCATGGGGTGGCTGCCATCTCTTTTCTTTGGGGGGTGGGAAGGGTTGTGCGTTGGGGCACGGCTTCTCTGCTGGGTGGGGGAGGGTGTGGGGGGGTTGGGGACAGCGTGCTTCTGGCTTGGGCTGGGTGATCTTCCCTCCTGGGTGTGGGTGGGGCTGCGGGTATGGGCCCTAGAGGCCACTCTGTCCCCGATCGGGGTCTCCGCCCTTCCGAGCCTGCTCCCTTCTAAGGGGAATGGGCCCGGTGGCCATCTGGGGACGCTTGCATGCCAATGGTTTGTGTAGGGAAGGTGACATATGATGGGGTGGGTGACCTGCCGGGCTGTCGGGAAGGCCCTGGCAAGGGGGAAGGGTTGGTGGGCTTAGGATCAGGGCTGCGCTAAGCTGCCTCAGGGATGGGTGTGGGCCGGTGGTTTGGGGCCTTGGATGTCTTGGTCTGGGGCGAGTTTGCACGCTGGGGGGCTGGACCCCTCTGGACCTGTCCTAGGGTGGAGCGGGGCTGTCGGTGGCCTTGGGATCCTGGTGGTGCTTGGGGGGGCTCTTGCTGCAAGCCCTGGGCTAGAGGGACGTGGCATTCTCTTGCCTAGGGGGGCAGGGGACGGGGCTGAATGCTGGGGCCACACACACGGCCTCATACGCACACAGACACACACATATACACATTCTCAAATAAATGTAGGTTCTTCATGGTTATCACATGTAGAACTATTCTTTATAGTCATTAAGATTTTATTTAAATGAATGGTTATTATTCTAGTGCTAGTGGCTGTGCAGTGTTTATTTATTTTGCTTGACTGTTTCTACTTATCAGGCCGGCAGCAATTTAGCTAAATTAGACTGATGCACATGGGTTTAAATGTTGATGTTATGTTTTGTCTTTATATATAAAAAATAAATAAAAAGATTGGCTTTTACTTTCATAACACGCTTCCAATGCCTTACGCATCCGCTAGAAATGTGGCTCTGAACCCTCTTTCCCCACACACGATCGTAAATCTGAATGAAAATACCTGTTAGTTAGAGCTAGAGTTACATTTTAACAAAGTTAGTGTGATTGGCTTCAAACAACAGTGTACCTGAATGGTTGAGAAAAATCTATCTCAGAATGCAATTACATGGCAGTAGTGTTACATCGCTTTGCTGGCGATTTCCAACAGGAGAGCGGTCCTATTTATTTTATAGGTCAATGCTATTCAATACAGAATCAACACCTTCCATGCAGAATTGCAGACAGAATAAATGCCAACGTACAAGTCACGAGTAAGCAATAGTGTGTTTCTGGATAGCAAGTCACATTAATGGTGGAATCATTGTGGCTCGTGGCATTTACAAGTCATTTGGAGACATTTCTGCATCCTCACCTGGTAGCCCTTAGTGAGGACAGCCTGCATCTCCTTGAGCAGGTAGTGCAGGTATCTAGAGCCCAGCGTCTCCACCACCTTGACCAGGGTGTTACGGACCACATCACGGATCTCCTGGAAGCGGCTCCTCAGCAGCACACACACCTTGATCAGGATGCTGCAGAGTAAACACACACAGAATGCGTAAGAAAAGGTAGACAAACAGACACTTTTGATACATGCTGTGGCATTACTTCACCATAGAAGGACAAAGTTTCATTGCAGATAATTGAAGCTGATGTATTTTGTGTCAACAAATAATAATGGATAATCTTATTAACCGAAAGGCTATAGGTTTGAAGTTACAATGAATTAGAAGTTAAAGATGTCCAAACCAAAGTACTAACATGGAGTTAAAATATCAAGGCCCACAATACTCACACATCCCCATAAGAAGCACATGCATACACAAACCTACCCAGGCAGGTTGGCCTCCATGATGTGTGGCGGTAGGGTCTGCATGAGCTTCACCATGGCAAATGCGATGGGCACACGCGCAACTTCATCATTCCTCACTTCCTTGGACTTGACTGTCTTGTGTTCCTCGTCACGCTTCACCTGTAACACACGCAGTTACTGTATTTTCCGGTCTAAAGATCACGGGTTTTTTACATGTCTGGCTGGTCCTGCAATTTATATTCCAAGGCAAAAAATATATTTAAAAAAAATCTACAAAATAAAAGAATAAAAAAATATATATATAAAAAAAAAAACTAGATGATGCAAGCAGACGAAGCACAAGGGCCGCTCACACACAGGGTGGATGGTGACTGACGGTGGCTAGCACACTGGAGAGGTTCCATGCCTTGGTGTCAGACTGTACATGAGCGACATGAAGGTCAAGGTGCCTGCTGCCACACACAAACCAAGACAGCAGCTTTTGCATGTGGACGTGAGTGTTTAACAGCTGGGCACTCTCATTTATCAGTAAGATTACATGTTAGCCTACATTTTAGCGTCTACAAAAGGCCTTCAATGCTGTTGTTCTATTTTCAATGAAGATTTAGTCTTCAGTTGAGATGAAACTGACGATATAGCATCATCTACGTTTACCTTTGTAGGATCCGCCATTTTTTCAAGTCGCTTTCTCTGTCGTCACACCTTACGACGATGCTGATTTGACAGTTCAGATGTTACTCGAACTACAATTGCCTTGATCCCAGACCTTTCCAGACTCTCGCAGCGAAAATATATTGAAGCTCGCAAGATCAGGATGGTCACGCGAAGCTAATCATTTCTACAAGTACGAATCAAATCTACGAGCACAAATCAATTCTACAGATATGTAGTATACTGTTATATCCACTAGGGGGAGCCCAATTAGTATTTAAGTATCATGTTTAGACAGTAAGTGAACAGTAAGCATGCATAATGTTGGCCTAGGAGTAGGATACTTGAATGACAATACGTTTATCTGTTCATCATTGTTGAAATAAAATGGAAGGCAAAAGGCTCGCTGCAGTTACCCCTGCAAACCGTCAGCATCGTAGTGATGTACGTTTAATAGGCAAATAGATGTAGGCTACCGGTATATCTCTTGGTGTTGTGTTCATTGTGATCTGAACAATGAGCAGTGTAATGAGAACTCAACAGACTGCACCTGCAGCGGGTGGGGAGGGTGTAATGGACCATGGATACTGTATGGCTGTTTGAGTATGCTGTGTGCCTACCTTGGCAGTGAGACACTTGTGGAGACGGGGCAAGATGCTGTCATTGACCGTCTTGTGGATGGTGGAGATTAAATTTTGCAGCTCCTCGTGGCTCTGGGGAAGCCCGCTGGCCACTACTGGCACTTCGGGAGCATTGCTTCTGCCAGTTTCCATGGAGATGCTACCTCCTTCTGTCACCTCGGCACTGGTTTCCATGGAAGTGACGTCAGTAGTGTTGGTCATGGCGTCCAATTCCATAATGTAATCTTCATCACTCTCGTCCAATTGGCCGGTTGCCTCTTCTTCGTCAGCTCCATTAAGCATGACATCTGACGCTGGGAAATTATAAGAAAAAAAATGGAAACCCTTCAAATTAAGGCAAAAATACTCTCAAAGGAAGTAACAGGAACGGGTAAAGGCTAAGGCCGTTAGGCTAAGGCCAATAGTATGCTTAGCAATGATCAGCTGAGCAGTCTGGTCATCAGCTGACTGATATCAGATGATGATTGAGATTATGGCCGGCCTTGACTTTCTGGCCTGCCTGAATGCAATTTCCTTTTTCTGTTTTGACGGCATTCATGTAGGTTTTATTATGACCCTTTGTGTCACCCATAGTGTAACAGTATTCAGATATAATTGTTGTCATATGTGCATGTCCAGAGTGAATGATGAACAAGATCTTTTTAGATGTTTTACAACTTCAGTTACATATCCTTTTCAGTTACATATTCCTTCAGATTGGACTATTGACATGACCAAGGTTATTTGCAATTTCTGTCAATAGGAAAGACAGAACAGAAGAATGAAAAAAGAATGATTAACAGTTTGTCAGTCTGCATAATGGGGGGCTTTATAATTGTAATATTGTTATGATATACTGTTATGCCCCATGAAGGGTTACTGTCATCTAGAGGTTAAAGTACTTGCGCGTGTCACTAACCCGCTTTAGCTCGGGCCTTAGACGCTTTGATCTCCTTGGAAAGTGTCTGGTGATCAAAGTGGAATGCCTCCAAGACTGTGATGACCAGGCTAGAGGGAGACATGACAAATGTCCGATTAACAGGGTCAAACACAAATGACAGCATCAAAGGCTTCCAAGACTACACAAGTTAAGCATTGAACATTATGAGACTGTACCTGACAGCCAGCTTCTGCTCAGTCTGAGAGGTCTGCAGGATGTGGATGAACTGTCGGAGGTAGTGCAGGTACTTGGACCAGGTCAGCCTGCGGCAGACCGCACCCACCACCTCCACGCCAGCCGTGGTCATGTGCTCGTGCTGAGGGTACAAGTCAAGCCACCTGCTAACTCAAGCTGCTACCATATTATGCCGTTATTTTTGGGCCAGAATTCATAAGAGTATAGTTTGTTGCAAAATTATTAGCAGTAAGGAATATTGTTTGCTGCACATATTTCTCAAACAGATTTTCTTTGCTCTCGTGCAAACATATATTTATGTACTCACATTTAAATCTGTGCTCGCACACAGATTTACTTACACTCACAACCCAGAAATGACTATTACAGATAGTTCCGGCTGGAAAGATTTGTATTTTTAATTTGTTAATGTCTTTCATCAGCACTATTTGCGTTCGTATACTTTGTAAGCGCTATATACTACAATGTTGTTGTATGAACCTTCACCAACAAGCCACCAGGTTGGATTATTGTTTTATTAAGCAACCCATCGGGGTTGGGAAAATTATGACTGTATAGACTGTATAGCACCCCAAGGAATGCCCACTCCGTTTACTCCTCTACATGGACACTAAGAAAACAGGATAGGAAGTTTAGCCTTATAAACTACTTGTTGCAACACCTATCCTTATAAACCAATGGTTGCTACGCCTTGCCTTATAAACCATTGTTGCTATAACCAGCCTTATAAACCACTTGTTACTGTTATGTTTCGAACATGTCCGGTTTGGGGAGGTTTTCAATATCACTTCATTTGTGATTCTTAGAAAGAACTGCCTTATGATGGGCAACATCTTCAAGATCATCTGTCAAACATTTAAACTTGGACACCCATATCTCCGTCTCTTTTACCAGGTGGTTTATTCCTTTGGCTCTTAAACAATCCAAGACAGCCTCAAAGATGTCTTCCCCCGTGTTTGGCCTTCCTGTGGCCCAGGAGAGTTTACATATCGGTGACTTGTTCAATATCACCTTTGTCTTTAGACTCTTCACAATTAATCGAGTAGGCCAGCTGAATTGATGTCTTTAATTTACTGTCTGGTGATGTCTTCTGCCATTTTTATGGTCCTGTTTTTGGCAGTCTTCGCAGAGAGGCATATCCCTGATTTTCTGCACAATTTCACTCGTTTTAAAGTCTGTAAATAGATGTTCTGAAATCTTAATGAATGATTATTTTATATATTCACCATCTGTGAACGGCTTCCCATGCGGCCACAAAACTAGCATATGCAGTTGAATTTGCAGACTTCACGCACTTCTTCAAATGATTTTTGCTCAGATCAACCTTCCGCATCAGTTCTGAAACAACCTTTTTTTGCTCATCTCCATCCGGATATTTTTTAGCAAAGGCTGCGACATTTCGCTTTTTGTTGTTTGCTAATTTCTCATTACATATTAAGCATACTCGTAAACCAGTCTCATCGGCAGTGAAAGCAAATAAATATGCCCAGGTAGCATTAAACGTTTTCTTCTGACACTTATTTTTTTTGATTTATATACATAGTTGGTCTACGTGGAGTCAAAAGGTTTAAGAAATCATGCAACAGTGGGTGTCACACATTGGCGTTGTGATGCATGATTCATACATTTTATTTTGATTTTACAAGATTACCATAATCTTCAAATTTAGAATTACAAGTTAAAAACTAATGGACTAAAATAAAACCGATTTTAATTAAATAGTCATTTTCCAAAGCAATGGCACCGCAGCAAAAGGAATGAAAGAGCCACATTGAAAGAAATTCCGGTAAAATACTATTTGTGTTCATTGAGATTAAAAGCAATTTTTAGGCAGGCTATACAAAAAATGACAAGTTAAGAGTGAAGGTTATTGTTACACATTACACACAGAAATACACAATTCTAATGAAGCATTTCTTATAGTTTAACTGGATGAATAATATCCTACATAATGTATTCCAGGTCACG
>JAODUG010004366.1:0-10631 GCA_027564795.1 Aphredoderus sayanus
AATTAGGTTTAGCGCCTTCTATCTGCCACAAAGAGCTAGTGATTTGGGTCATTTTGACCCAGAGGATATCACAAGGTTTAACCCATCCGCTGTCCTAATGTTTTCAGCAGACTACCAGCAGAGGGAGCCAACCACAGAATGTCATATGTCTGTGTTGTGGTTTGCACCAGGTCATTTTGACCCATAGGACAAAATACAAGGCACTGCACTAGCGTCATAACGGATACAGACTTGTGAGTGAAAATGCAGCCAATGCCAACAGCCAATGAATATCATCTTCCTCTGGAAAGTGCTGTCGAGCTTACAGGTGTATATGTATCAGACATTCAGCACAGAATTTCTTATGTGACTAAGCTAATGGTCAGAAGAGGGTCAACACTGACGCTTACATCAAGCGATTTTCAAACTCTTATTATTATTATTATTATTATTATTATTATTATTATTATTATTATTATCAAAATATGATTGCTTGAAAACACCACAGGTCTTCTATTATGTATGAAAGTAAAGAACAAAAGGCTTCTAAAAGAAATAGCTCAGTCTTTGATGTTATTGAAAATATTGTGTTGTACAATGATACCCTTTCAGATACAGTACAAAGAAAGACACCCAACACAAGAAAGTAAAGTAAAAACTATTTGTTTGTATAACTGCTTTGCAATCTGCAGCCAAAGTAATACAGCATTAAAATGTGTGGGTGCATGTGCTGAATACATTGTCTAAAGAAAAAAAGGAGTGATTGTAAATGTCATTATGAGCATAATGACTATTAAAGGATTATGCTCACAGAATATTATATTTTCTTTACGGGGGCGGCGGCTTTGGCAATGCACGTGCAATTAATCACGTTCTGACAGTCCCCGGATTCTGATTCAACACTTTCCCAGCCCCAGGCCTCCCCTAGACACCTTCCTCCCCTGCCTTAACCTTAGCACATCCGGGCCTAACCCTAGACCTAGACCTGAGCCTCCCAAATCACAGCTCACCTTTGCCCTCCAGCACCACAGAGGTCTCCAAGAATAACAGCGAAAAATCCCTGTTTGGCTATTTATAGCCACCGTGGCCCCATGCCGGCATAGTGTGTGGTGTTGTGACAGAGGCCCGCATGGGAGCTGCAGGGATGTAGTATCTCTGGCCCCTCCCCCACCCCCTGCCCCCCCTCTCAGTGTTCAGATAGAGATTGTTTAAACAGTATCCTGAGCCGGGGGACGGGTCCCATGACAACTCAATAAATATTTACCAGCGGCGGTCCGTCTGCAGGCACCTTTGCAATGTTTTTCTTTTACCTCATTGTTGTCTCTCGCAACTGTACCATGTGTTGTTCCGCCCGCTGTTCCACCTGGGCGATGTTGGCCTCTCTTCCTTGTGTTTTTTTTTTTTGTTTGTTTTTATTTTTTTTGTAGAGAACATTTTCTGGGAGACAACAGAGGTGTTATCGCTATGCAGTTCTCACCTGCCGGTTGGAGTTCTCTCACTGTGAATGGCACTGTTTGGGTATTAAGTAGTGTGTTGTAAACAGCTTCATGCACAGTACCTCCAATACAATGTCAAGTTCAACTAAAGGAAATGTACAGGGGGGAAATAGGCATTCGTTTTAATTTTATCTGATAAAATAATCATTACAGTGTACTTTAAAATGTCAATGTAAGTGCTATTTACAGCGGCACAAATGTGAATGAATGCCTACCATACATTTCTAAATGTAATCTAAAGTGTCGCGTCTCCTTCAGATGACGGGAAGATGTTCCACGGCAGTGGAGTCGGCGATGCCTTCGGTCCGCGCTGCTTCCAAGGTGACATCATGGGCTGTGGGATTATGTTCCCACGGGACTACATCCTGGACGCCGAAGGTGAGGCCAGAGCGTTGACGGAACACCCATCCTGCTGTCACTCATTAAGGCCTTGCTGTGCCATCGGCAGCACTTGCGTGTCCGTGGGAGGTTTCGCTCTTAAACCCTCTTAGCCTCTCTTAGGCTGGTGGTTTAGCATTGCTGCTTACAGCAACAGTGTCTTAGTGGAGAACGCTGTGGTCCGGAAGTGTAGCGGGAAAGTACTTAGGGAGATTAGGGACAAATTGGGGTATTCCTCACAGGAAATGGAACTCCCCCGCCCCTGCCTTATTTGGTCATCCTGTATATTGGCTGGTGCTATGCGAGGGTAATAACATACATACTGTAGCTGTAGGAGCCGGGGATTTGTTCTGCTTCAAACACTAAATCCCCCCCGATCACGCGGGACTGTGGGTTAACCCATGTTGTCTTTGCATTATACCCTAAACCCCACCCCCACCCCTTCACCCACAGCTGAGACGGAGGAATTGGACCAGCTGGATGCCCATCCAACAGAGGGAGGCGTCCAGAATGTTCAGTACCTAAACGATGAGGAAGAGGATGAGGATGAAGATGGGGAGGAGGTGGAGCCGGGACAAGAGGGCAGGAAGGTCACGGTGAGGAGCAGTCGAACATTTCTCTGAAGCATGGCATACCACACGTTCTGTCAACAAGGCAAAGCTGGTTCTAGTCTTTTGGGTCAAAAGAAGAAGCTTTGTTGCCGTGCATATCTTGTTTGTCGGGTGCTGTTACAAAAATGTAGCCTGTTGCTTTTGCTCCTTCCCGCCCTTTATCTGAGATTTACGAACCGATGCCCTCATCCTGTATGGTAGGCTGCTTGGGTTGAGCACTCAGTGCTGCTGTGTGACGTCAGGTAAGGTGGGTAACGTTTCTTCACACTAACACAGTAGTTGCAGGTAGCAGCCATGTTGATTACCCCATCAAGGGGAAATCAAATCAGATTGCAGCTACTTGACATTACGCAGCGCTGCAAGCTCAGCAGCTCGCCCTGCAAGGACTGCATACTCTGTAAGCGGAGAGTTCCACTGCCCCTGAGGGACCTGTACTCATGATCCTCATGCAGCCCCACCACCCCCCTCCATTCTTCTCCCAAACATAATTGACACCCTGATGTTCCAACGCTCCATGTTCCAGCCTCTGTTTGTTTACCGTCATTGTAATTGCTGCGGTTGGCAGCATGGCTAAGCTAGCGCGGTGCCCTGACTGTCTGCTACAGGTCCTGCTCACGGGTAGCGGCTAGCTACCGCCCCAGTTGTGCAAGCGAGGCCTTGGGGCCATAGCAGGAGTGCACAGGCTGCTGAAGCCCCAGTGGCTGAGCCCCAGCAGGCCACGTCATAATCCTGGGATTGGTCAGTGTTTGCTCAGCAGGACACTTTACCCACAATGCCCTGCGCCTTGACATTACAGAGCCCTCTCAGGGCACAGCTGTGTGTGTGTGTGTGTGTGTGTTTGCGTAATTGCGTGCACGTGTGTGTGTGTGTGTATCATCAAGGTTGTACAGAGCGCCACCCGCCCACAGCTGCCAATATTGTCCAAACGAATAACGGCTGTTGCAGTTCCCAACTCCCACCCTCTCCATAATCTAGTCTGCCACTGAATAGATGCTAAAGCTCTCTTTTGAGAGTGGGCGGTACAGTCAGTGTTTGATATGTGACTCAGCGTGATTTATCTGCACTACCTCTCTCGCTGAAGTGTATAAGGCCTGCTCTTCCTCTTTTCTACCACAGCTGGTTAATGTTTATTTGACGCGTGTGTTCTAAACATCACCCCTATTTACTCAGAAGAGCAGACATCACCTATTTGGTTAACAACATTACTTAACACTGAGATTATTATTTATTTACAAGTGGTCCAGGGAATAGTGGCTGGTGAATGCTGCTTGAGCTTTAGTACCGGTGGTGATGAAAGGTCTTGCCACCAACTGTCAAAAGTCCTGCGTCAGTGCTCCCACATTCCGTCTGTATGTCAACTCACTATCCCCCCCTTGTGGCTTGCAGGTGTTTTTCACCAGGAATGGGAAGCTGATGGGGCGGAGAGAGGTGCTGGTTCCTGCCGGTGGCCTCTACCCCACTGTGGGGATGCTGAGCAGCGGAGAGAAGGTCAAAGTGGACCTGCACCCGCTCAGCGGTTGAGCTGGGGGACCTGGAGCAGAGGACAGAGACCCCGCCCCTCCCCCACCCCACCTAGTAGCCTATCATGCTGCTACAGGGTCCCTTCAGCGCCCCCACCCCCGACATCCATCCATCCACCCACCATGCATGTTGCTATGGTCTTCCTCCACACTGCCACACTTTCCTTTCATGAGACTTTAACCGTGTCACTGTTGTCACAACAACACAAGCCAAATGCCACTTTTCGTTGGGGTTAACGTGATAACAGGGTCTTTTTGGCTGCGTGAGAAGAGGACGTGGTCTGTACCTGGCCAAAAACTAAAATCAACCAACTACTCTTCGAAAACACGCTGCTTTGAATAAGTCTATGCAATCTCTTGTTCAATCATTCCTTATCCAAGTTTCTTTTTTTTTTTTGTCCAGTCCAGTAAAGCATACAGTGTGTCTAAACCCTGAGCCCTTAAATCCCTCTCATGAGGTCTGGCACACTTACTTTATTTCATTTGTCATGGCCCCAAGCATAGCAAACAGAGGCCAACAGTTGTACCGAGTCAGAGTTAGAAGTTTGTTGCAGGCAGAACTCTCTCTCTCTCTCTCTCTCTTTCTCTCTTTCTCTCTCTCTCTGACTGACTCACTCAGAGGGTGCCCTCCTGTGAGTGAGCAGGGCTGCAGCTTTGCCCCCTAGAGCTGACGGTGAACAATGGATCTATTTCACTGTTAACAGGAATGCAGCCATATCTTCTTAAGTAAGCCCAGAGTCTCGATGTTTAAATTGATACTGGTATGAGCTAAGTACGCAAACTGTTTTCAATAATCCAGGTCAGGTCAGTGATTTCTAAATAAAATATGAAAGGATAGATATAGGCGGTTGGGTGCTTTTTGCTGGACAAATGCATTCCCTACATCTGATGTCCCAATGAAACCAATTTGGGGTCCTTTCTAAATATTGCCAAGTGTATATTACCTTAAAACCATATATATTTTCTACTAAAGATCAGGTAAAACTACAAAGAGTTCTATATTCTGCTTCTGGAGATCAGGGAGTTTTGTTTTTTTTGTTTGTCTTTTTACCTGGCATTATGTAAAGGAGATTGTCCCAATGCAGGGAGATACTGAAAGGATTTAGAGAGTTATCCAAAGCACTGTGCACCAGTTGCTCTTAACAGCAGGGGACGGTTTAATACATCTTAATCTTCTTCTTTGCATCACAAAGTGAGAGCAGTGTGCCAAGTCTGCAGGTTTTGTTGATAAGCTACACTTGACGGGACAGAAAAGGTTCTCTACTTTTTAACCGATCCTGTATGTTTGTGGTATGACCTCTCAGCCTGTACATTCTCGAAGATATTGACTGACGTTTGATTTCTGACGTCTGCCACCCACCCACCTGTGTAAAGACTCGCTGTACTGTAATATGTGTGTGTGTGTGTGTAGCCACAAGCACTTTAGTGATGCGGCAGGGACTGTGCTGTATGATGTACATGCACAGCATACAGCAGTCGCACCACAGCTGTAGAAATGTCCACTTCCTAACAAGAAGCAAATCTAGTTTGTCACATGTTTAATTATGGGAGCTGGTCATCCAATAATTGGTTTGGCAGCTTACTATATTATATGCTCAATTAAAGGGAATGTTCTTAACCATACTGTATAGCTATATTCTAAATAGCTATGCCGATTTGTTTACTCTGCTTGCCTCTTACTGTAAGATGTCCCTTCAACTGTCAGACTTTACTTTAAATCTGTCACATCAAACAGCAGTAAATATATATACAGTGTAATCTTTTAGTGTACAGTCCTCTAAGTTATGTCTCATTTTGGCATGTATAAGTCTAACATCCATACACCAGGATACTATAGAACGCTTGGCAGATATTGCCATAACTGATCACTAATGGTTCACACAATCACTGGTGATTGTATAGGTTAGTTTAAGCTGTTATTCACATGCCATAAGAGCCATTAGTGAAGTTACAGTATGGTACCATGGAAGCTAATGTGTTTCTGCAGGGCTATAAATTGAGACTTTTGTATGTTATTTAAAATCATATCAAATAAAAACATATCTAAAGACATGTTACTCAGTGTGAGCGGTCTCTATTTTAAATCAAGGCACCAATGTAGCTATTTCATGCAAGTTATTACAAAACTGTCCATGTTTATAATTTGCCCTTTGTTGACTTGCAAACTGATTGCCTTGGTCATGTATAATAAAACTGTTATCTATACAAGATACTTTTAATTTCGAATTAAACAATTGAATGTAGACTATAGATGTACACTGAACATCATTCCAAATTTAGGATACATTGGAAAAGACTGCTGTTTGTATATAACACTTTATTTGTATGAAAAGTTACAATTCTGGATATTTGATAACCTGATAAAATCAACAGCAATTTTCAGTTGCAGCACATTGTCATTATTCTCATCAAAAATACAAGCTTAAGATAATTGAGTATGAGCAGGTGGTCTAGTCTAAAAGCTTTTTATCCTTACAAACATTACAGAAACTAATCATTCAACAATGCAGCTTACTCTGCCAAAAACTTGAAAACCCCTCAACAAGTCTGCATTGTTTGTTAATCGTTCATCTCCATTCCATTAGAGATTCACCAGGTCTCATCAATTTAACATGGTGTACATTTTTCTTTCCTTTACAGTGACCGCAGCAGAAACGAGGCCATTTTGTGCTCTCACTCCACATTTACATTGATGTCTACAGTATGTAGTAGACAGTAAGTAACAGTTCCAGGTTATTCTTTTACAAATGCCTAGGAGGCTTCTATGCAAATAAAATGTCGTGAATGATAAAATGGTCATAAATAAAAAATAAAGGTATCTCTTTGTAAAATGTGGACGTTTATGTGGTCAATCAGTATTCAACGTAGGAAGGGCCGAGATTAACTTCATATTTTAAAACACTTGTCAACATTGTCGTCTAGCCTAAGGGAAAAGCTTAATGTTCAGGAATGTCTAAGAATGTTAGAAAAGTGTTCGTACAGTTCAAAAGGAGGCACAGGGTGCGGAATAGGGCCGAGCTGGTCTCCAGACAGGATCCAGCTTCACCAATCTGAACCTAGAAGAGAAGCAACAGTCTATGAAGTGTCATTCTCCTCCTCATCCTCTCCCTCTTCGTCGTAGCAGCGGTTGCGTTTAATCATCTCCTCCACTGAGAGCACCTCCTTCTGCTCCTCTGGCTCCTCGCTGTCCCAGAAGCCCACGTCCTGGGAGGAGCGATTGGCCTCCCCCTCTGGTGGGGAGAAGGGTGTGGCCTCCGTTGGGCTCTGTGTGAGTTGGGTGTGGCCCTTCAGTGAGGGCTGTTCCTCTTCCATGACAACTCCATCCTCTCCATCCATCTCCTCCTCCTCCTCATCCCTGGCGCTCTCCATCGCCTCCTGCTGGAGAGGCGCCTGCGTTGCGTCCATCTTCTTAATCTCTGGCTCCTCTTCCTCCCCTGAGCCGTCGTCGGTGGGCGTGTTCCCGCTGGGCTGCATCTCCACGCTGGCGGCCTCAGAGTCAGCCTGTCCGTCAACCGCCTCCAGCGAATGGCAGCGGACCAGGGGCCTGGCCTCGGGGGCCTGGGGGGCCTGGCTACAGTCGGCCAGGGTGAACGCCAGGCTGCGCTCCTTGAGGGACGCGCTCCGCCGCAGGCTGGACAGCTCCCTGGCCTCGGGGCTCTCCCCGGGGGAGTCCTCCTCGGGAGGCCACTTGGCTCGGATGGGCTTGCCGGCGATGCTTGCCGCCTCCTCCTCCTCCGCCTCCTCGTCCTCCTCCGCCGAGGAGACCCGCGGCGGCCAGGAGATCTTCAGCCGGCGGGTCTCGGTGGGCCGGTCGACCCTCTCCCCCGCCCCCTGGCTCAGGGTCTCCATGGTGGCTGTAAGGACGTTGACTTTAGCCAGTGGGGACTCCTCCACGCAGGGGCTGGACAGGTCCGAGGCTGGGGCGGAGGGGGAGATGCTCGGCTTGGCCGAGGGCGACGTCTCCCCTTTGGTCTCCCACAGCTCCTTGTGGGGCCGGTGGCCAAAGCCCTCGTCGTAGTTGCCCTTGGCCTTGAAGAGCTGGCAGAAGTGGGGCTTGCAGTAGACCACGTTGTGCAAGGAGGCGTAGTTAACCAAGCTGGCCAGCAGAGGGAGACACAAGGATAGTTTAGATAAACAGACGTTTCTAAGAAGAGGATAGTCAATCATAATTGCAGGTTATTTTGTTGTAGAGGCAGTAAGTTACTGTGAGCAACTGAACTCACGGTAACAGATAGATAACTGCGTTTGTGTGTTCTGTCCACTCACCTGAGCTTGGTGTTACAGTGTGTACAGCGGAAGCATGTGTTGTGGTACACCTGTTGGTTGGCCACCAGCCTCTCCAGAGGATAAACGGTCTTCTGACATGACACACAGGTCTCCCTCACTGGCAGGCGAAAGCTCTAGAAACACACACAGTCAGCTGTTAATGTAGGCATATTGTACATGTGTATTGTGTGATGGTAGACGGAACTAGTGACTGATTATTGTGGGGGAATTAGTGCATGCGTGTTGAGACATATTGGACTTACTGAGGACCCGTGAGGACTCACCCTGGTGGTCTTGGGCTGAGAAGAGTCTCTCTGATTGGGGGAAACTGATGGGCCATTACTGGAGCCTGCTGAGGTGGAAGGATATGAGGTAGTGATACATTATGAACACTAGAGGGAGCCATGTTACAGAAATATAATGCAGAATGCATTTTAATACATTCATAGACTGTATTCCATGTGAATAATATGAGAAATGTTTGACCCAGGGATCATTGTTTTTCTTGCAGACCCACTCAATGCAATAGAAATGTGTCAAGGTCACAGACAAGCAGGGCTCTGGCTGATCAATTAAGAGTAACTGCAACAGAAACTCCCTTTGGAACATGAAGAGTGATTTACCATTGCTCTCTGAGGTGGAGCCTTTCCTGCTGTTGGGTTCAGATTCGGCATCCTGGGGAGGGAGGAAGCGGGGGTTAGAAAGAGAGAAGGCTAGTAATCTATCCAATAGATTCACTGGTTTATTTCTGTTTAGTCATGCACTCTTAACTCAAGTTTCGTTGTTTGCTTGTGTGTATAATTCTCATGTAGTCTGATGCTAAGTAGCATGTGGTACAGTATAAACATCACATTGTTGCATGTACTCTTCAAATATAAATACATCTTAAGAAAGATGTACGCTACATCCCTATAAACATCATTTCATCAAGCACCACTAATAAAATATACTGAAGAAAATCTGCCTTGTTTGTAACATGTATGACCATCTTGTCATATTAAACCTTTAAAAACTAGGAGGAATGGAAGACATTTCATGAAGTCTACATTTGGAGACAATTCCTTCAAGATTATAAAACTATATAAAATTAGAATACATAAAACAAATCGTATTTATAAAGTATTAAAAAAATTACCCAAATGTAATAAGACATCTAAATTACTGTTTGTACATATTTTGTTCTTACTATGTCAAGAGTGCATGGAGGAACATTCTCCTTTTGTTTGCTGCAGAATATGTCCAGCTGATCGTTCTGAAAGTGATGCAAAGAGAGACAATGTTGGAGAAGATGCAGAAAGAAGATCCATGCTACAACACCACATAGTTGATCCTTAGCCCAGAATAAGAAAAGGTACAGAACTTGACTGTGCTATTAGTACCGCCACCCCCACCCCCAGAATCCTGTCTGCCCCAGCTATTCTACAATACAAAACCAGTAAAAACGTTCTAAATAAGCCTTTTCTTAAGCACAGCACCAATGGTGGCAAATTATATAAATCTAACATCACAAATTTGGAAAGCTACAGTACACCATAATCCTCAACATAAGTCAAGTCAGAGGCCATATGTTACAGAGCTTCCTCTGCTACCATGTCAGTTAGATTTCAGGTAATTATTTTATAATATGCTATTGTATTAATGGCCAGCCTATAGGTGTGGCAGCCACCACATGAGTAAAACAGGAATAGAGTACTCACACTGCCTGAGGAGGGAAGGATGTCCTGTTTGGAGATAGCAGCCTGGTAAAGTGCCATCCTGTCCCGAAGTGGAGTGGACTCTGCTAGAGTTCCATCTGATACAAAGCACACATAACATTGTCAAACACAAACAAACACAAATGGATTTTTTCACTTTTCACTCAGTTTTGTTCATTTCTATGGATTTTCTTTGTCACGTTACAATGTCCAATGAACTCAAATGTATCCAGTTTAGCATTCAGTACATTAAGAATGTGCTCAGTAGCAGTGAACATGTGACACAGGGTCAGATATCTTGCTACAGTCAATAGAAAAACATGACCCTTTCTCCCCCCTCTCTCCTTTCCAAAACGAACGTGTTGTTCTGGAGGGAGGAGGTGTCACATCCGAGCATTTAAGCTCCCTCTAAATGAACCAGGGAAGGATGCAGTCCAGTCAGCGGAAGGCATTGCAACATTTGTACTTGAATGCTATTTGAAGCATTTCAATCCCGGGTACAAGTGGCCGAAATGGGTTTCCTCAGGAGGGTGGCTGGCGTCTCCCTTAAAGATAGGGTGAGAAGCTCGGCTATCCGAGAGGAACTCGGAGCCAGTTAAGGTGCCAGTTAAGGTGGTTTGGGCATCTGTTAAGGATGCCCCCTGGGCACCTCCCTAGGGAGGTGTTCCAGGCACGTCCAACTGGGAG